>VZSF01000008.1:0-78249 GCA_013398295.1 Chionis minor | reverse complement strand
GGGGGGGGGGGGGGGGAAGAGGAGAGGGGCCACACACACAAGAAAACAAAGCACAACAAAAAAACAACAATAACAACAACAACAAAACCCAAACCAAAACACAACAAAGACCTGGACCAACCAGAAATGTAGGTAGAGAACAAATCAGCCAAAAGTTCCTCATGCTTTAACAAGGACTGCAGATTGCTTGAACGTACACTGGAACATAACCTCCCTTATAACAGCAGCAGCAGGAATGAATGCCTTTTGGGGCCTGCTTACATTCAGTTTCAGAGCAAGTAAGAGGAACAACTCAGAGGGTGTGCCTCTCTTGGCACTTACTACACATTCAAGAGTTAGAAATGAAAAAAAAAAACTTATTAGATCATTTTGTCCATCCTTCTGTCAGTGGAAGATAGTCCCCTGTAGTATATTTAAGTTCTTTGACTAGTTTAAGTTTTCAGTATCTCCAAAAATAGAAATTCCACCCATCCCCTAAAGAGATCATTTTAAACTCTAGTAACATTCAGCTTAAGGAAGTTTTTGCTAAGTATTTGCTCTACAACTTTCTACTTTAAAGTATAATGCAAATTAACAAGATGCTTTTTTAACTGTTTACTTTCCACTTAACAGTTCTACACCCTTCATCCGCTTTGGCTAAATATTTTTTTTCTTCTTTGCTCAAATAACACAGCATTAAGTATGAGATCACTCAGTTTTTGTTAAATGTCTTACAGAAATAGATTCTTGCTTGACTGACCCAGAAAAATAAGCATTTCCACATGCAAAATACTACAGATTTTACAAAAAATGAAGTATTAGGCATGCATATGGAAAATCCAGCATGTGTATATACAAAACTAACAATGCTTGTTATTTTGGAAAATTTTATAGGAAATCAATATTGAGGAAGCTTTCTGCTGCTATTTCACATCCTCAGCTACTGGAGTGTTCTGCGACCATATTTACAATAAAATTTTATTAAGAGCTTAATCATCCATTAAACAGGCAATCTGTAAACACAACTCTGATGCATCTGGCATAGTAGGTGTTGCTGCTGAGCTCCTGCATGTCACTTCAGTCAAAACAGAAGACATATTATTAGAAAATTCTGAAGGACCACTGCACCAACCCTAACTTAATGATATTTTTCTTGATGAACCTTAGAGATATTTAGTCTTACCAATCACTAAGACTGGACAGACAGTGCATGTTACTAATGGTGAGGATTCTAGCCTTCAGCTTCTCATAGGTTTTATTCGAGGTGCTTTTCAAGGCTGGCACCCAAACCAACTTCCTCTTGTTACGCTCCCTGTGTTCCTTAGTATCTCTATTTCTTTCAGCTTGACCCTTTTTCACAGAAAAGTGTGTTTTTAAGTTCTATCATCAGTTCTGCTTAAGGCTAAAACTAGAGTCTTCCTACGGAAAAAGCTCTGGTATCAGTGATTCAGAACAGGAGGGCATATACAAATTCAGTCGCATTTAAAGAAAAAACCCAAAGCCAGGTTGGCCAGTTTCCTGGCTCACCTCATTTCTTAGGAGTCCCACCCTTCCCCCCCATCACACTGTTGTCAGGATTTGGGAGCTCCCCCAGCTTAAAGTCAGGAAGCAGGGCTTTCAATTCATCTCTATCCTCTCTTACAGGCTACACAAAAGTTTAAATCCTAGAATTCCCTGGAATTAAGTTACTTTAAAAGGAGAGCTTTCGTTCTTCTGGACCTCGACATTTGAAAGCAGGCTTTTTAAAATAATAATTAATAATAATAGCAGCAGTTCTGTTAGTCTTCAAGGCTCCCACTCTGTAGGGCTGTGGAAGTTTGTCTTTTTCTTACTGAAGCTGGAGCAAAATGGAGAAATGAAATAAAAGCTTGCAACAGAAACAAAATAGTCCATTCTTGGAACTGATTTTTTTGTAGTGGAGCCCTTCAGGGACAGAGCAGGAATTTTTCATATATTTCCATGACAAGTGTACAGTCCTTCATGTGATTATTTTTACCTGCGCAACCTCTTCAAAGTCTTCATGGCGTTTCTGCAAAGCTCTAGCCCGATGCAGGGATTTTCCCACTCCAGTATGTTTGCTAAGAAAAGCTTCTCCATGGTTTTCAATCCAATCCAACACCTGCGGTACAGAGGAGACACACACAAAAACTCTGAGTGGACATACTGAATGTTGCAGCAAAGAGACAACTATTCAAGAAACTAAGAAGCTGTAAAGGGACTGCTTATAAGGAACTGAACTGTTGGATTAAAACACAGTATCACCATTGAAGAACATTAATTATACCTCATTAACTTTTCTCAAGGCAATAACTAGCTCAAACTAGCTAAATAGTATGATTTAAGATTATATGTTTATTTTGAAGCTTACCAAGGACAACCTAACTTCTACACATTCATCAATTTGACAGTAATCTGATCCAAGTGGCTAGACCCCTTGTGAGGGTCTCTCTGTAACCTGTTTATGCCTTCAGCTGACATTTTTCTGTAATGTAACACTAATGGAGTTTGCACATTCCCCAACAGTGCTAGTGAATAACACAGTGAAGTTTTATTTTATTTGAGAAGTCGCTTCTCCTACTACATATTATTAAGTCAAGAAGAAAGATTCAGTAGTAGAATTTTTAACTAGCACAATCAGATTGAGTTGAAATCATTATGAGGTGAACGTCAATGTCTGCATTCAGCGCATAGGAAGGATTTTGCCCCAGTTCTGAAGAAGCATCTCCTTAAAACATCACATAGACATCATTGTGTATTTTAAGTTTTCTAGCTGAAAAAGTGAGGAACGAAAGACATTTTAAGGACATTAAAGCTTCTACCACAATGACTGGGCTGACAGCTTTATAAATAGTAAAAACTGTACATGCAATTAGTTCCTGCTAGTTAACACAAAGGATTACTGCACACATACTAAGTTTCTGATGAGTGAGTGAACAAAAACATATGGTCTCTCTCCAAACTAATACATCTTAGCCATATTCATTAGCCATTCATTAGCTATCATGCATACGGCATTTAATTCTTTGGAAGATACTCAGGGGTTTGAGAATGCTGTTCAGAATTAAAGACAACTGCATATAAGCAATTTTCTTAAGTCAGCTAACCATTTTTATACAGTATTTACACAGTGGTACGGAACGCTTTACCTAACATTTCTCTTCAGTGTTCTTTTTTTCTTTAAAGCCTGAGTATTTTGTTTCATTTTGAATTTATCTTGCAGTAACCTATACCTTATCTCTTCTTATCTACTAGTGTTCTTTACTCTGATTCCTGAAGCTGGGTGAGGTTTTTCCCCCCCTTTTCCTTGTACTGAAAGCATTTGACACTTACTGTAACTAGAAAAGTAAGACTTTCCCCCCCCCCCCCCCCCCACCCCCAAACCAACTTGAGAACCATTCCTGCAACATCACTCATGGCTACATTCAATACACATGTAATCCCACACAAAACATGAATGTTTTTCCTTAGTAGACAACATGAAAACATCTGGTGTGATTTTCTCATTTATCTTCACTGCTAGAATCTTTTTTGGTTTGCAAACTCTCTCCTACTGGACATCTTCAAAACAACAAACAATCCCATAACACCACATAATACAGCCATCTCAAATCACAAACACTTATGCAATGTTTGTTTTTCCTGGTAAGGACTGCCAAAAGAATATTATTGTGTTTTAGGTCAATGTACGTTTTCGTTTGTTTCTTTCAAGGTGAAGTATTGATCAGAGAAGGAGGAGCAAGGAGCCAAACGCAGCCTCAGTTATCTGTGAAGTTTATATTACCAATGCTTTTGACTAGTTTCAGGAGTCTGCTCTGCTTTTCTCATTATAAAAAGAGCTAAAAAGAGACATGTTCTGATGAGAGAATTAAACTAGACTCTGGAGACTACTAAGAGTTACAAGCTAACAAATGAAATCAACAGCAAAATCTGTCCCAGAAAGCATGGGATGAAAAGCAGAAAGCAGCCCAGGGAGAATGATTTTTGCTCCAAATAATGCTCCGTAACTTCTCAAGAGAATAAATTGTCATAGAAATCCAGTATACAGATCATGACATAAGACAGTCAACTAGAGAAACATTGCTGCCTCTAAGTGAAATCAGTATGAATGTGTCTTACTAGTGCTCAGCCTTCTTCCCTCAATTCTTAACAAAACTGAGGAAGCACTCTATTTGGGATTTTCGCAACATGTAAAAGCAGAGTCAAAGTTAAGGCATGCTCTTGCGTGTCAGTGACAGTTTTTGCATACCGCTTTGACCAAAGGACAATACCATTAGCTGGCACTGATATTAGCCATTTAGCACTCTCAACTGATACATTTTCTTACTCTTCCTGGGAGAGGTAAGAGTTATAGAAACCATCACACCAACTCACTAAGGACTCTTCTCCTAATACTGAAAGCACACGGAATTAACTCCAGTAGTTTAGTAACACCTAAGAGTTTAAAAGGCTTAATACTTTTCAGTGAAAGGGTGAATAATAATATCTTCCACTGCAGCAAGTTGCTTTAACGATGCAATTAAACTGTAACTGCAGTCTCAGCAGAATCACCCTTATGTCCCACATAGGATCTAGAAAAATGCTTATTTTTCTAGCACCAATACTGAATATATGACAGAAGAAACCACTATGGAAAGATAGCTTCATCTTGACAAATTCATTGCTCATGTAAAATGAGCTGTAAAATGAGTGTTTTGTATACACCTCTTGCAGAAATAATCTTAACTTTTGCAGATTCAAGGTGCTTGTTTTCACCAGTGTTTCCCAGATTATTATCCAGTCCTTATCCCCCACCCCTTTACATAGTTTGCACACACTCACTTTTCTGGTCTCCACCACTTATTTGGTGCTGACTTAATATTCAGAAGGGGCAGATGGAAGTCTCCGCATTTCTAATCTTCAGATAGTTAAAATGTTGAAATACTCTTCTCCAAGAAAACCCCAACATTTTACACTGGAACCGCCTCCAAAAGCCACGAGGGAATCACGTAGTGAAATCAGTATTATTTAATGCTGGGCAAGTAGCAAGCATTCTTGGCCTGCCCTTCATTAGTCAAGGCTGAAACACGTGACTATTACAACAAAAACTCAGACAGAGTCTTTGAGGAAGGCAGATCAAGGAAAGAGAAGCAGCAGATTTATCCAGAACCAACCAAGAAGACACCCAAGGTCAGTGAAGACCTAGTAAATGCATGTGTCAAAAAAACCTTCCACAAGTGTATTTTACTAATCTGTGGCTTGCAAGCCATCAGTAGTGTTTTTCAGGCCCCAAAACTTTCACTGAAGGAGTGTCAGCAGTATCTCTCTCTACCAGAAACATTATCCTTACGTTCAATTTTGTCCTTTCATGGCCTAGCCAGCACAAAACCCCACATTGCTATTGCAAGTCTGATTTATTGCTTCATAGCAGAACCGTCGGAGCCAGCTCCCTTCCTCTCCTTAGGTGAAAGTCTGGCATATATTATCCACCTGGTAAGCTTGTTAATTCTTAAGGATAAAATTATACTTTTGTTAGCCGTCTTGCACTAGAGGGATTATTTTCAACAATTGAGTGCAACAGCCAACGATCTGACTTTATTTAAAAAAAACCCACAAAACAAAACCAAAAAAACCGCCCCAAAATGCACTCTCTTTTTTGGCATTAATATATAAACTAAGCAGGAACTGGATCTCCTAGCATGCTTCTGCTATTTACGGTGAAACTCAGAATTCTGTTCAGCTTAAGACTGTCATAGGCTTTCACATATCAAATACCAGGTTGGCTGTGATTCATATCTTATCAACTATTTTTAATATTTTGTGTGCTACTTTCCTTACTACTTGTGCCAAGAAATTAGCAGGTGATTCTTTGCATACACAGCTCACACCACGGTGTTTTTTTTGTTGATTTGGACAGCTGCACTAGAAACATGTTCCCAATACTGAACATACAAGACAGAAAAAAAACACCAACCAGTTTTCTAAGGTGGAAGTAACACAAAATGAAGTACCAGCTCAAATCAGACAATTCCCTCCTCCAATTTAGCTCTGTCACTCACTTATCACTTCCATGAACTGATTTATTTCATTAATCCAGCAGAAAACTATGCCAGCAGAGGGCTGAGGAGAAAATCACAGACTTATTCTGAAGGACAGTTACAGATTCACTTACAATGCACTTAGTTGCTTGCCACTATCTGCAATTTAGCAGTGGAAAAGAGCTGCAATTAGTTTATTTTGACATTAAAAAAAATTTAACTTTATTGACAGTAATTTTAAAAGATTTGTCATGCTAGTTTCTAAATCATGCTAGATAATCTTAATTGATATTTTTTTAAGGTTTGAACAAAGACTAAGAAGCCCGAGAGAATGTGCAAATGAAAACTAAAGTATTTTAGAAAGTTGCTTTGGAGCTTTACATAAAACATTACAGAATTGTCTTAGATATAAATTTAACCGATACCTCAAAACCGAGCAATTTCATGCACTGAATGGTGTTAACGATTATTCAATTGAAGAGCTAACATTTCTCAGATAAACTAGATGATCTGATAAGGTTGTTTTGGTTTTGTTTTGGGGAAAAAAAAAATCCGTATTATTCAAGATCATTTTTGTTCCCCTGAAGCATTTCCAAAGTCAAGGGAGCTACACTCTGCCAAAGCAAGGCTATTCCAGGGAAATACCATTATGGGCTTGCCGTTATCTTTAGGACATCAGCTTCTGGCTATTCGATTTATTTGTCTGGTATGGATGTTGAATTATCATTGTCTTACAGCATGATCTGTACTGAAAAGTAAGTATGAAAAGTTGTATTACAAAAGGCAACATTAACCACAATTCACATTGTGATTCATAAGGCAGTGCCCAAAATACACCCATAGATGACAGTTAAGTTCAAGTAACATACAAAGAGCTATACTTCTACATGCAACATTTCATAAGTCTCCAATGTGGATGTTAATGGCCATTACAGGGATAAACTAAAGGACAATCCAGTCTCTGGCAGTGGTTAACTACTGGATATTAGGGGAAGGGTTTAGGAACATGGCAAGCACGAGCTGCATCTCTGTACATAAGATCTAGCTGATCTGAAATCTGAAAGTGGCACCAAAGGTTGCAGCTTCAAATTGTCAAGCGGGTATCTTGATATCTTAACAAAACAATCTGCCTTGCAAAGCACATAGAGAAACTAGAGGCTTAAACAGGAAGAAAGGAATTTCTCGAACCAGTAGGTAAGGCATGTACTGAATAATAAGCCTAGATGGATTAACTCTCTTGAGCCAGTTGGTTCACACGGAAAACTTCTTGTATACTCACAATCCACAATGCGTGACTCAAATAACACATTCTCGATACTGGAAGTTATAAAGATAGGTAAAGCTGTCTACTTTGCTGTTTTCAAACCTGTGACTGTGATGCTAAATGCACCAGTTCCAGGGGCTCACAAGTCTCATACAGAGAAGGACAATCCAGCTTCTTGCTGAAGAACCTGGTGGTGACTCTACAATGACTTGACTCTAATGGAAGGGTTATTTGCCAACTTTAAAGAACAAAGCAGTCTCAGAGCTAACTCCTTCACTCCAACACTCTAACTCACTCCACATGACTTAGGAACTAGCAGAAAATGAGAGTTTCCTACAAACATTTTACGACTCCCAAAATAATAAAGGCAAAGAGTAGGAACAGCACAATAATACTCTCTGTAGCATTTAATGAGCACCTTCCCCCAGGAAATAAACTGACTGCAGCCTGGCCTACTGGCCTGAAACCTGAATTATGTATCTGGCAAATAACCTTAGGAGATCACTTGGCCTAGGTTGCCTAAGTAGGTCCTATGTGGTTTGAATTCAAACTAGAAGAGAAAGTTCCAGGATCTAATCTGCACTTGGCACTAGGCACCTACTAAGAGGACCCACAATTTTCCCTACGAGAAGCAAACCACTGTGTTAATTTCAGTTTCTGAAGATTCCTTACGAAACCTTTTACGTTTAACAGGCGATTCATTTGTGGACTGTGCCTCATCAGTTTTTACAAGTGCCCTTCACTGACTACTCATGAAAATATCAGCACTAGACTCTCCTGACTAGCTACTATTTATGTAGTAATCTAGATGAAGAGCCTCTAGGATTTATACAATGGCATAATAGTGTTTTCAGTTTGGTTCTCTACGCCCTTCCTAAGCACTCATAACATTGACTCCACTTTCTTCTACTTTTTTTGTCAGCTAACACTTTTCATGCCTTACTGCATCCTTTGTCACATCTGATTGTTGAGAAGATGGGTAACGGCTTTTCAATATATGCCTCTTTTATATAACAAAAATTAAGTAATAAAGTTTTAATAATTGTATGCTTAATTTAGTGCTTAACTATATTTACGCTATTTTCTTTAATTTACAGGAAGAGATAGGCACCGTGTATAGAAGAAAGTTGAGCTAACAAGATTGCTCACGTTCCCCAGAGCCTGCCTGAATTAAGTATCTTTGTCAACTACTGTAAATGATGAAAGTCAGGTTATTTCACTCCCAGCTGCTCACATCCAGCACCTTCTTGAAACAGGTAAGTACAAGAAATTTGGCTTGAAGTTCAATTAATTTGGAAGAAACAAGATTAGTTGAACCAGAATGTATGACTGGCTATCTAAAAAACCCATTCAGCAGTTCCTGATTCCTGAACATGTTTACACTGAAATGAAAGAACACGATCAGCAAATACTGGCCATCTTTACTTTTTTGTGAAGATGAGCTATTAAAGGATAAATCACTAATGTTGCTGCCAATTGCAGCCTAAGGAAAACTTTTTCTGTTTATTAAAAAAGCCCAAAAAAAACTATCAACAAAGGAATTCTTTACAGCTTTACTTTTTTAAGCTAAAATCATGTCAGAGATATTAACGTCTGTACTTCACTACTAACTTCTATGGTTGTCATCATGATAATAAAAATATGGCAGCTAATAATCATTAATTCAAGAACAGCATCATTGTCTGAAAGTAATCTGTAATTTTTCTGCCTCTTCAGTATACTACTCTCAGGTTTTAAAGAAACCCTATTAAGTAAATTAAGTACCATTGCGGATTTGAAATTAAAAATTTGTTACAGAATAATGCTATTAATTTTTTGCATGATACTCCTACAAGTCTGACACTTCAAGTCTAGAATTTTAACTAGAACGTGAATATCAAGTTCCAGCACCAGCTCAGAATAACCATCTAGAATAAAAATCTTCTTCATCCTATCTGACTTAAAGTAAATAAAGAGGTACATTTAAAAAAAAAAAAAAAGAAAAAACTGAAGCAGAGCTAACATACAAATATAATTTCTACCCATAACAGCCTATATTCTCTGATCACAGAACTGAGAGTCAGTCAATCCCATGCAACTATTCAATTGCTGAATGAACAAATAGGGGGGGTTTAGCAATTAAAACCCACCTGTCAATGCAACCAGCAACACATCACAGGCTGACAGAGTACAAAGGCATTTAGACAACATGAAATAAAACCTACCTGTTGAACATCCTGTTGAAAAACGCATAGCTGAAGCCGCTGGTGCAAGCGGACTTTTCGATGCTGCCAAATATTTTCCAGTTGGCGCTGGTGGTGCAGAACTTCATGGATGACATCCAGAACATGATGAACTGCTTTTGAGTAGTTGGCAGAAGCAGTGAGGGAATCAGAACTCCCAGGAGTCAAAGGTCTCTGAAGTTTGTCAAGCAGTGACTTTCCATCTTGGCTTACCTGACCATCAGCAAGGACCAAGAATTACTTGTACTGACAAAAGCTTGTTAGACTACAATTTCATTCTCCAGCCTCTCTCCCCATTTTAGATCTATTTAAGAACTCAGGGAGCAGCAATGAAGATATTTTTTTTTTATTCCAGGCACGATTACACACAGCTGTTACCAAAAAAAAAAGTATATTCTCCCTCTATGTGAGACAACATTAAGAAGAAGCACTCTTCTAAATAACAGCCTGTCTTTCAGTTTTTTGACTATCTTTCCTCTAAAGTGATTTTTTTTTAAAAGTTATTTTAACAGGTCAAGTCTAACCTAGAATAAATACTCTTCAGCTCTCCCTCTAGTCAACAAAGCACCTAATATTAAGCTTTTGCCGAGAATTATCCTTCCATTCATTTGATCTGACAATTTACAACTTCTAAATTATTACCGTTACCGGTAAGCCAAAGGCAAAATGTTGTTATGGCAAACTGATTAAATCACTTTAAACTTTTCCATGCAGCACTGAAAGATACTCTTTTTCAAACGTGTTTAAGTACTGATGCTGACAAGAAACATTAGTCACTTCTAATTGTTGTTTTCTCCAATTCAAACCACAGCAAAAACATTCAGATTTACCTTGCAAGCTAATTAAAAAGCAATAATCCTGTCTCATCTGGCCACTACTAATGTTTAGCACTCCCCAAGGCTATTGAAAGCAGTTTTCATTGCCGTTTATTCTGTCACTTTTAGCATGAAGCTGAGAGATCTGTCACAATTCAGTATCATTCAGCTATCTATAAAGAACTTCTCTAATAGCTCATCTAAGAGGCAGGAAAAAGTCATCCAAAACCACAAGACTGGAGTGTAAACAATAGCCTGAATCGATCAAATCAACACTATGTCAGAAACAGAAAATTTGTCGAGGCCTTCCCCCAGTGGCTATTTTCAAGAATTTTCACTAAATCTAGGCACATTTAAAATTTGCTATTCAGTAGTCATGCAGATCAGAATGAAAAATCTCTTCTAATTATTAGTTTACAAGTGAGTTCACTTCTCAGTTCCAATTTAAGCTTTTTCATTTTAGTAATATGTATCGACACAGAGAACGAAACTCACCTGGAAAAGTAGCTCTTACATCAAGTCAGGCAGAAAAAGAGTATCGTCTATAATAGTTGCTATAATGGTATTTTTTTCTTTTCTGTATCCAAAGCAATTATCTAGCTCAAGTCTTTCGAATATTTTAAAATAATGGACTTCAATTATCTATCCAGAGTCCACAAAACTTAGGGGAAAAAAATAATTAACTGTGATAGCCCCTTGATCTGATTAGTTTATTAGCTTTACAAACAAATGATCATGCACATTTCCTCTTTGGAATCAAGACAGTCAAGTTTTCTTCCTTCCCAGTGCATGACTACCTTTCAGTGAGATACATAATTTCATTTATGTATATAACTTCATTTAAGGCACAGCTATTGGACTTTCAAGCACACCAGTTATCCAAGCTTGTAAGCTAGTAAGTTACTTTTCTAGTAATATACAGCAATTATCCCCAGTAAAATCAGACTGTCTAGTCTTAAAAGCATTTACTCTCTTAAAATTACTGTCTTCCACTTCGCAATCAAGTCATGTTGTCAAGACATTGTAATCTAAAATGAATGACAAAGTGTTGTAATTTCCACAGTGTTCCTCTCTCTCCTCCCACTGTTCATTCATCACAAAATGAAAGGAGCTCCGTGCTGTAACAGAAATGAAGTCATACATCTAATAAAGATAAGCAATAGTTCTGTGATATCTTTGCACAGAAAGACAACTTCATCAGTCTTCAAAAAGGAATGTGTGTTTCAATAAGGCAAAAATAAACCCTTCTGTCCTGAGGAGCAACACAAAGTGTACGTACACATACAACTATTATTTCTGCACCAATTCTGGTTGCTAAAGACAAAGCTATTTCTTTACCAGATGGGGAGAAGTAATGACCTGAAATCAGAAGAAAGGCACCTCATCTTAGGTTCTTTTTTGAGCGGTACCAATGAAGATTCTGTTAAAATCTCCAGCTATCCCAAAATCGAAAGTTACAGAATCCCAAGTAAATTTTCAAGGTATTTGCCAGAGCAATCCTATAGTCTACCCATCTAATTTATTTTCATTATGCATCACCAGGAAGCAAACAGTATTTAACATGGTAATCCACAGTACTTATTTACACTTAACAGCAGGCTCTAATCCAGTCACATCCCTGATAAAAAAAACCACAAACACACCAATCCAAACCAAACAAAATTAAATAAAAAAAAGCCCCACTATTTTAACTTCAATGCTTTATAATCATTATTCTAGAGAGCCCTAGCCTTCTTACTTCTTGCTGTACTCTCATGGAGTGTGCACCCTAGATTGCCTCTCTTCACATAAATCTACTATAAATATACTACATCTCTATCCCTTGTTTTACAAAGGGATCCTCCCAACAAAGAGAGGTTATACATAATGAAGGAAAGAAACCTACCTACAAAACACACTCTCAAGAATGAGTTAATACCGGTATGTGTAGTAAGATCACAAGTTTTACTACCAAAGGTGTGCTTTATTAGATCAGTTGACATAGCAAGGTGGCATATAACAGGAACGGGGATATCAGTGTGTATTTTACACACTGATGATAACTCATGTGAACTCTGGACATCTGACTCATGGTAATAAAGTTTATGCAGGCTTTAAGATGGCAGGTATTCAAGTTTTGACATACTAACAATAGGACTGATCCTCAGCACTAACCTTACCCTCCTTTACTGCTAAATGAAATGTGACCAGACTTATGATTCAATTGCTTATAAGAGAGCTAGTTCATCAGAAAGTAGTTTTATCTTTAATGTAATGTATAAATCACAAACGTTAATTCAATCCCACATGACCTCCTTTTAAAAGGAGGTACAAGCTGTGGCCTAAACTGTCCTGTGCCCACTCATCATTTTTTACTGTGATTTAATCAAATGCGTTAATTTTGTGCAACTTTCATGAGAACAGGAACTGCTGTATTTAATCCAGAATAACATCAATCCAATTTAACATCACAAATAGTTTTACCCTCTGATGAGAGCAACCCTGGAAAAAGAAAGCAAGAAAAGCTCAACAGAAAATACAGAAAATACCTTTCAGCTAATAGTGATGTCATTATCCATTTAATTTCCCACTTCAGCTGAGGCACATGAGAGAACTCAAAATTTGAATAAAATCAATAGACACTTTCGTCATAGCTTTCTAGGCCACCTTCAGAATAAGCATATTATCTTAAGTTGTCAATACAACTATTAGAAATACTGAGAAATATTATTAGTTCGTTGTGTGCAGAATCCAAGATTAGAGTGGCAGCATAGGATATGCTAATCATATGAGTGCTGACTACATAGGCACGCTGGCTCATTTAAGTGTCTTTGAGGTTGGCAGAGTAAGTATATTACCTTCCGGCTTGTCAAGTGACGTCCTTTGATGGTTAAGCCTTTTTTGTGAGGCAATTTCAGAGATGGATTTTCAAAACACACTTAAAGCAATCCATGCCAACAGAATACTTTCCCAAAGAATACCCAGCTAACTTCCCTTCAAGTAAGTGTTGTAACGATAATATCATACTGCTATTAAAAGGTAGTAATATGCAAATGCAAATTAAAACATAGTTAGTACAACAGTACGGATTGTACCACACATGGTTCCGTCTTGCCTTTTAAATTTCCTTCAGTAGATTAAGGGGAAGACTTAACTTTTGAACAACAGTAGCAAAGTCCAGTATACTAAATTAAAAAAGAAGCCTGTCACTCGAGTTTCCAACTAATGCACTATACAAAAAACAATGCCAGTTCACAATCCAAACTTAACATTACACCATTTTATCAAGTCAGCAACCTAAGGAAACAAACAAGACGCTTACCTCAGAGTAAGCCAAGGTAATATGCTCATATATCCCTTGATGATGATGGATAGCATCTTCCAAATCTTGCAGTTCAGAGGGAAGCTCCACCTCACCACAGGCTTTACACCATGAGTCCACATTGCTCATGTACTGTAACAGAAAAAACACATTCTGCTTGATTTTGGGTTCTGTCATAAGTACATACACGTTGGTAATACACAAAAGGAGTGGCATCTGTGTGACAGCCACTGAAAAGACTTTTTTTTTTTTTCCCAAGGGAAAAATGTTTCTCTGAACTGACAAAATATTTTTCTCTGAACTGACAAAAAAGAAGCTTATATCAGAACAGAAACAAATATTCAGGTCTGACTATACTTGTGCTTTTAGTTATGTGGAACTCTGAGTCATTCACAGACAGGCAGGCTTAGCTGTACGTCAACAGCCTTCAGAACCAATTCAACTGTTGGCAATAATGATGCTTCAAATTTACTCTTGCTCCTTTTCTTGACTTTGCAGCTAAGAAAAAGTTTACTTCACCCTGCACCAACCACTTCAGATGCATGAAAGAAAACTGAGGTCTTGTCTACACAAAAAGGTAAAACATGCTACAACTCTCAAGTCCAGACCCTCAGCTCTTACCCATCAACTCCCTGTGCAGATACTCGTGGTATCATGAGGTATCACCTCACCTTTTTTAAATCTTCAGAGAAAACCAAGTTACTTTGCACGTACACACACAAAGAATTAATGGTGAAGTGTTCGCCGAAACACTCATAATTGCCTTTTGCTGGAAAGATATCATCAAGGAGGCAAAGCAGCGTTCGAGCACAGCAAATTCACACCTCAGTCCCCAAAGCACTAACTTCTACATGCAGAGAAGCACTAAATCCATTTGGCAAGCTACTACAGCAGCAAGCATGTAAGGGATTTACAACTTAAGCGGGGCTCTCATAGGACTAAAGCTGAACTTTGAGCTCACAGCTCAAAGTCAGCATAGCTGCTCAAGTCAAGCCTTTCAGGGGAAACAGAAGATACTGCAACAGAATCTCTTCTGCAGACAATTTAAGTTATCTCTGAAGCTTAAGCTGTCTTGACAGACAAGAAACTGCTGTCATAGCTGTATGCACAGCAGAAGTTTGGTCAACCTATTTTTGACAGCTAGGGGGCGTGAATTTTATACCCTTGCTATGCTAGGAAAGGAAGGAGGCAGAAAGACTGTTTTTCTAGGGGTTTTCATAGCTGTTAAACTTGGTACAGCCAAATACACGTGGTATCTGCAAACTAAATTTGTCCTCTATTCATGTCAAGTTCAAGTTTCAAAAGCTATTTCTCTCATCACATATATCTTAATTCCTGGAGCGCATGTAGTCTTTTGAGGAGAGAGTAATCCACAGACCTTTCCTGATACTCCATTATTGTTTGAAAGCTGGCAGGAAGGGTGATAGAGTACTTAACTCTAAGATACATATTTAATCCTCATTTCATCAAGGGACAATTTAAAAAATCTCTAACGTTAAGCACTGAACATTAAAAGAAGCTCCATGTAGGGTCATGGAGCTACAGCTCTTGCACCCGTCACGCAGGCATTGATAGCGGGGTGCAGTCTTCACTGCGTCTGACAGTAGGCAGCGACACTTGCCTGTCACTTGCAAGGGAAGACATGCATTCAGGAAGGGTGTGCTATTTCTTTGGCCGCTTATCTTTTTAGTAATCTTTTTATGTCGGTCAAGCATCACCTGTCTCTAAAGGGGTCATTCCTCTTATTCCAAACCCTCTTTCCTTGAACTTACTCCCCCACTGTTAATGAAACAGCTAATATATTACAGCCAAGTATCTTACAAAGCAACTACGACAATCCATCACAGTTAATCATAAAATAAAAAATACAGAAGGAGCAATTAAAGAGTAAATAAATCAATCCCAGCAGATGCTGCACTATTTTCTCTCATTCTTCTCTTCCCTGCTGTTTACACTTACATTTAGTGCTGGAGAAGGTAATGCCGACCCTTACCACAGTTGCCCCACACAGACACACACAAGATTTACTTTTCTGACTTCTGATGAACATCATTTTCTTATGAAAAAGGACAGCACTTGATTCAGGGTACGCCTGTCTGTTCATGTTTCACCATCTCTCTCCTACACGTATGGCTGACAGTGCTTAAATGTAAACCTGAGTAAGTCAAGCAATTAGAAAAGCAACAATACTGATAAGGTATCGCACTGTGTCTAACAAATGCTTGAAGCTGGTTGGTGACTTTTACACCAGAAAACAATTCCTTCGTCTCCTTTTTAGGTGGCTTTTATTTTAGCAGGGCTTGTAGCAACAGGACAAAGCTGTTGCTTTGGTTTTAATGGTTTTAAACTAGCAGAGGGTAGATTTAGGCTAGATATAAGGAAGAAATTTTTTGTTATGGAACAGGTTGCCTAGAGAGGTGGCAGATGCCCCACCCTTGCAAACATTCGAAGCTGGGCTGCATGGGGTTCTGAGCAACCTGATCTAGTTGAAGATGGATGTCCCTACTTATCGCAGGGGGTTGGATTAGACGATCTTTTAAGGTCCCTTCCAACCTAGACCATTCTAGGATATTTCTGTAAAACCTGCTAAAAAAACCTTATTACAGTGGCATGAGTTTATATACTTTACCTTAGTCTGTCTGAGGACAGTTAAACCAATGTCATCAGTAACATAATGGAAAGCAATGTGTACCTGCATCTTAATGCATTCACATTTCTAATTTCTGGACATTTATGAAGTTGAATGTCTGTGTAGCAGAATTGAGGGAAAAAATCTTCTTAAAATAAAGCGTGCTGCCTCTCTCTATTTCTGCAGTTAGCAACTCCCAAGTGGTTCCTTCATTTATTCCAAATTAAAGTTAAATCAGACATGAGACCTTTTCTTGGATCCAATTTAGCAAGGCAAATGGAAAGAAAAGTATCTACAGCAGCTATACAGCACACCAGAGCTCCATTCAGGCACAGCCATCCAAGAACCTCTGCTCTCCAAATTCACCAGAGACATACAGAGCTGACAGTCTATAGTATCAATGGGTGACTCAACAGCACACATACAGCAACTCCCTCAGAACTGAATTCCCTGGAGGGGAAAACATGCTTTCACCATCAAGACTATTAACTTGGGGATATTTATTCCTATTTCCCCTACATATACCTCTTCTCTGGCAGTTACACACGGTTAATGATTTAATTAAAATAATTGGTATAGGCCTAAAGCTAAAATTTTTGTTTAATATAGCAGGAATCTCTTATGGGATGCTAAGTAAACATCTCCCACCACAATTTCAGATTCAGAAGACAGTTAATGAACTTCTCAACTTTCAGGCCAGTTCAACTTAGTTTTCTACAAGCAATTACTATGAGTTAAATCTTGACACCCAAGGACTGATAGGGGTAGAGTGGTGAGGACAACAGAACAAGTGATGATTTCTGGATGTAGAAGAGGCATTATATTGATACTGACTATACTAATTTTTTTCCTTCTTTTCTTTCAACTTGAAAGCTTCATATAGTTAAGTATTTACACCCACTTCATTTTGATTCATATGTGTCTAGTCTGGGCAAGGCATTTTTGTGGAGGATAAGGACAGTGAGCTGCCCTGAAGAGAACAAGTTTTTGTTTGAGTATCAGCTGAAATTGGCAGAATTAAATGTTGTGGCTTTCTTGCTGACTTTTTCAATCACTGCCTTGTACTCCTGTCTAAATCAAAAGCAAACAGTACAACTCACCATTCCAGCATGGAAATTTTCATTGGTGCTCTCCACGTTCACTAACCTGTTCAGCTTTCTGATGGAAGATGGAGGACATATCCAGTAACGTGCTACGTTCATCCAAGGCTGCAGCAAACGCCTTCCATTCTTGTTCCAACTGACTAGCAATCTGTTTTATTTGCTGTGAAGCATAATGGCCAGACTCGACCAGGCGATTTGCTACCGACATGATGCGGTTTATGTTTACATACACATTCTGTGGAGAGGAAACAGGAACAAATTAGTGGAAGTTAGCAGACCAGTTATATACAGAGGTATACTTCTATAAAATTCCTTCTTTATTATAGTACTGCTTAATAGACTGGTTTTATTTGCCCAGTTTGTGCATACTTAACTTAGGCTGTCACATCATACACCCAGATTCCAATCTATACTATTGACAAGGGAGGACAACTTGAAATAACCAGAGTCTCGAGCTAACGTTAACAGTCACCTTACAGTCATATTCTACAAAGACCCATTATTACAATGAAGAGGAAAAGCTAACCATATTTTGCAAGAGCCTCAATAAGAACGTTTACAGATTTTTCAAGTCAACAAGACATTCAGACATACACCATACAGGAAAATCAAAGTATAATTAGTAAGCACTCGCTGTATCAACAATATGCATGTGTGCAACATCACTCTACAAATACTTACAGCAACTTCTGAAAGTATTTCTACTTTTTAAGTAACAAAATAGAGAACTCCGAGTTCTAAGCAGTTCAACAGTTTTAGATTTTATTTTCCTGCCACTAGATTGCCTCAGAGCTAGCATCAAAAACTAGACAAATAAGGTCAAAGACCAGAAGGATTCTCTAGTATACTAGCATTACTCAGTGATGGCTCTTAGTCGCTCTAATTTTCTTTCCTTTTAGCTCACATATGCATTTTGCCCTAAAATGTCTAAAATATGGTCCTGTTCTGATTCTGTATGAACAAAAACGCTATTTTTCACAAGGAAGCAATCAAAAGTTCCCGATTCCTGCAAAGCCAGAAACAAGAACAACTTCACCACCATACGCTATATGTATATAATGCTGAGTTGACACTTCTTTCAATTGGACTCTCATACATCTACAATTAAAGTCTTTGAATCACAGGACTATTGAGGTTGGAGATGATCTAGTCCAACCACCTGGCTCAAAGGAGGTTCAATCAGAGCAGGTTGCTCATAGTCATGTCCAGTGGCGTTTTGAGACTCTCTTAAGGATCAAGAGACCACAATCTCTCTGGGCAACCTGTTTCAGAGTTTTTTATGTTTAAGTGAAATTTCTTGTATTTCAACTTGTGCCCATCATCTCTTGTTCCATTACTGGATGCCATGGAGAAAAGCCTGGTTCTGTTGTCTTTACTCCCTCCCATCAGCCATTTATATTTTTTATATACCTAAGATCCCTCCTAAGCATTCCTTTATCCTGTCAAGTAGGCACATCCTAATTTCTGTCTCTACACTTTGAGCAACCCCAGTTCAGCCCTGTTTTGTAGATTACAGTGTCCCTTTTGTTCACATCACAGCAGACCCTTTGCTTGCTAACCCAGTCCACTACTTCTCACTTGCTTGTTGGTCCACTTCTCCCCCTCTCATCATTCTTACCCTAAAGCTCTTTTTATCAGGTTGTCCAGCCCGCTGGCAAAGAAAGAGACTTTGGCCCCACTTAGCTGAAGAGCAATTCTTGACCCTCAGAGAGAGGGTCCCATGGTTGTAGAAACCAAAACCCTGCTGCTAACATCAGCTGTGTAAACAGTTGTTGACCTGCAGGATCAATCTACTCTCTCACCAGCAGGACTGAGAAGGAAACCACCTGGGCTCCCATGCCATTGACTATTGCCTCTGGAGCCATGTAGTCATGCTTAAGACTTTCCGGGTCACACCAGCAGTATTTCTGGTGCTCACCTGGAAGAGCGGCAGGGAGCAGCAGTCTGAGGGCTGCACAAGCTTTGTCAGTCTTTCCTCAATGTCCCAAATTCAAGCCCCCAGCAAGCAACAAACTTCCATAGGGAATGAGTCGGGTTAGCAGACTGGGGTCTCTATTGCCTGTAGAATGGAGTGTCCCATTATTGTCACTCGCCTCTTCCTTTTGGTGCTCCTAACGTGGCTCAAACTCAGATGGCACAGACACTTTATTTGACAGCTCCCAGTTCCTCATCAGCCACGAGGTCAGTGAACCTATTCTGTAGCTGCAAATCTTCAGGTGGAGCAGAAACCTTCCTCCTAGTGCCAGAAGCCATTATCTTCCAGCCTTCATCATCATCTCCACTTCCCAGACAGACAGGCACAGACTGTGTCTGACCCTCCTCCTTCAGTACAGTTGCTAGCTTGGGCTCTTGAAGCTGCAGTGTTGGAAAAGATCTGGTCGATCTCCTTCTCATTATCTCTGATGCTGTGCAGACTGCTGACCTCCTCCTGCAGCTCTTTTACTTGGTGACACAGATCCTTAATAACTGCACACCTCCTGTGGGCAAGGAAACCACCTCCTGCTGCCCCAGACTTCGCAAGAGGCCACAGGCATTCCCTGCAGCCCCGGACCTGCAGAGCCGTGTCCTCCTTCTACAACTCCCTCTGGGCTGAGGGCTCTGATGTTACAGGGAGAGCCGGTCCAGCAGTAGCTGGGGACTGTGTCCTGGGGAGCACCACCACCCTTGCCGAGGACACGGATGCTGTTCTGAGCAGAGCTGCTGGCCCTCTTTGCGTGAACTGCAGTACAAACTGCTGCATGTGCCGGCTACTTCTGTCAGCTGCACTTGTTCTTGCCTGCATCTTCAACGTTTACATGTGGGGCCAAGCTGCCAAACACTATCACACAGAACGGTTGGGAAGAAAACAACGAACACCATTAAACTCTCAACATTCTGCAGTGAATTATTTTTCCCTCTTGTCCACGCAGTGCTTTCTGGAATGCCAGGAAATGCCACGGAGCAGTCAGCCACCTGTCAGCAGCAGCACCGCAACCTTCCCAGATCAAGGGTTAAGGAACTGCAAATGAACCAGGGGGAATGGAACTAACCGTAACAAGCCTCAGTAAAGGCCACAGATCAACACGTGACAGAAGAACAAAACTTGAAATTGCTGGAAAATGGTATGGTTATATTACTGCTGAGAGATGCAATGGGCAGCCTGTGCCAAAATCTGACTATATCCCTGCCAGTAAGAGAGGTCAGGGGAGAACGCTGGCACATGGATGCCCAAGGCCAAATGGATGCTGAGCATCTGAGGTGGAACCATTACCTGTTGGCACCAAGCCCCAGCCCAGAGCCTGACACTGACTGCCTGGAGCAAGCATTGCAGTTCCTCCAGGCTTCGCCGTGCTGACTCATCCGAGTGCTAATTGGCACAGGTCTCTATTAATCGTAGCTGTATGCACATATGCAAGCAGGAGCATACTGGCCCACTTAATACACTGAGCACAGCAGTGTCACATTGGCTGTTTTTCCTTCCTGCACAATACTACCTTTTAATTTTTTTAGGTTACCCCACACACGTATGTTCCTCTCTTAAGCGCAGCCGAACAACTGGACGAGAACAGAGCTGCCATTTCCAACAAATTTTATAAGACTGGAGAGCATTTAGGCCTATTAAAGTGTATGTAGCATAAATACAAGACTGGTAAGTGAATCCAGAAAACCATTACATGATCTTTACAGTGGTGTGAATAAACAAGTGTCAAAAGAGAAAGGAATAAAGGCTGTATCAGACTGCCATTTGAACTGTTTGTGTATCGTAATAAAGGAAATTTGGCAATTCTGGAACATCAGTTAAATATGAAGGACAGGACACCACAAATGTGAAGTTACACAAATCAAAACTGAGCTGTGGTTAAAATGCATTCATTTTCCCATGGCAAACTGGCTTCACAAATGTGGAAGGATACCCCCTGTAGCAGTATGAATATGAATTAACACGCTGACATTTGAACACTTTCCAAGCTATGTATACCACATTCCTTTCCTCAAAAAAAAAAAAATCTCAACCTTTTTTGCCCCCACTATCATATCCCTCGCTACCTGATATATCTACTAAAGGTTTAAATTTCAGTATTTTAGAATGCAATGACCCAAAAGAGACAGATTTAGCTAAGGAGGGAAAGAGTCTCAAACAGCAACTCACTACAGTTGGGCTGTCTCTAACTGATTCTTGAAGGTTATAAAATTTTTGTTCAATTTTCTAAAAGGACAGGCAGGTCCACTGTCATTATTATATGACAAATACATATTTTATGGACTGCTTGAGAAGCACTGTTCCAAGTAAGCTGGTGCTCATTCCCCAGGGACTGACGTCTTATTCATTGCATGGATTTACATCTTGGTTTTACTTAAAGAAGCAATAGTTATCAGGTAATAACTGTTAAAGACCTATTCAGCCATCTCATTCACATTATGTGAATCTGCATGAAACATCTGCAGCTTGTAAATGTGTATCAACTGTCTAAAAAGTGAAAGGCTAAAGTGATACTGCATTTCTTTCACTGTGTTACACATGGCTATTATAACAAAACTAAAAAGGGAACAATTCAAGTTACTGTATTACAGTATGTATAATAAGTACATTAATGTACTTAGTACTATTCTTTCCTTTCACAATGCCCTTTAGCCAGAA
Source organism: Chionis minor (assembly GCA_013398295.1). Lineage (NCBI taxonomy): Eukaryota > Metazoa > Chordata > Aves > Charadriiformes > Chionidae > Chionis > Chionis minor. The sequence goes on along the minus strand of VZSF01000008.1, from coordinate 56,304 downwards.
GCTCAAAAGACACCTCATAATATCTGGAAAGCTCCTTATTGCAGAATTATTCCCTAAAGGGAGTATATGTATAAAAGAAAGTATTGCTCCGCATGGTAACACAGATTAGTAGCCTAATACAAGCTGTAGTGCACTGTGTCATTCTTTGGTGTGAGTCTGAAAGGCCAGTACACAGGGGAAAATATAGGTGACAGCCTGACAGCTTAACTGAACTTCTATCACACTCAACACGAAATAGAACTGGCAGATGCCCTCAAGGTTCTATTTTATTTGCTCATTTTCCCAGCTAAACATTTGTTTAGCTCTAAGATTTCAAACAGTAGTTTTCTGACACAGAGACTTTTTGTTAAGCATTCAGTATTATAAACAACAACTGCAGTAACATGGTCCACAAGCATCATAACTGGCACCTCTATATAGACTGCAGTAAGTTTAAACCATTTATCTGTGATGAAAATATTTTAGCAGTAGAATTTCCAAATTATCTGCCACTTCACACACAAATGGCCACCAAGACAAGGTGTAGCATTAATGTATGAAATAAAATCTACTTTAATGATTTAAATGTTTTCTAACATCTCTTCTATTCTCACTCTTGCAGCAACAGTAAAACTGTCAGTTTGGGAATCCAAACTTCAAAGATGAGGGCTGCAGAATAACCAAAGGTATCACCTGATCTCTTCCCTTGAAAAAAAAAAACAAAACCAAAAACCCAAAACCAAACCAACAAACAAAAAAAACCCAAAAAACCAAACCCTCAGCAACATCCAGACTACAATTAAGGAAAGCACTTAACCTGTTCTTCAACTACAAGGATCCTCAAAATATTCTCAGGTTTAACCATTGCTATCAGCACTGGAATAAATGAAATACAATTTCACTCTAACTTTCTTCAAATTTACCATCTCTCTCTCCTACATTTTTCATGGTGGACCTGGGGAATCTTACTGCAAGATCATACAGTCCAACACCCAACGCTACTTTCTTTCCTCTCTTACTTTTCACTTACCTTTGCTTTTTCATAGTAAAAGCCCCTGCCTTTGACCTCTCCTTATAGCCATGTACTTTTCATCTGGATGTTCCCCATTACAACATATAATATAGGGCTCTAAACTGGACCTAGTCCTCTACTTTTACAAATCTTCAGTTCAGCACCCCCAAAAAGTATCCAGACTGAAATAAGATTTGCTTCTTTGCAGTAACGCCACTGTCTGTTTCTTTAGTTTGCGATCCACTGACATGACCATACTTATTGCTGTATTAACACCTCACCAGCTGATTGCTTTTTAAAAAGTCTTTATCATCTTCTTCCTCCTCAACGGTTGCACATCTAGCCTATTCTATTTCATCCTGTTGACTTTGGAGTGCTCCTCGGAAGCTGGAAATAGCCTGAACTAATTTTGTCTTTTCAGTCTCTTCTCAGGTTGGTGGCATCCAGGCGTTGTGTTTAAGCATTAATTGCTTTGGTACCAGAAAGATTCCCTTACGGATGTGCACTCAAAAAACATCCTCCCAGTCTGATCAGGATCCACAGCTGTACATTCCCTGAACTTCCAAGAACGTCACAAATCCATGGTTTGCATCTTGCCTATTAGGGATGTCAGATTGGTTGGACATTGATGGATTTTACTATTTAACTTTTATTTATTTATTTTTACTGAAAGCACTGCCCGAGTGATCCATTAGTTTAAAGAACAAAACAAAACACTGAAAAGCACAAAACCAGACATGTTTTGCCCCCCCCCTCCCTGACAGAAAAGCTAGCTTACTGCTGTTCACCATTCTGCACAAAGCTTTTTGTGAAAACCTGCATTTCAAAGCAATCTGAGAAATGCACAATTCACAACCTGCGGTCTTGTTCTCATTTGCTGAAGTCTCAGAGAACCCAGAGCATATAGAATTCATATACTGCTTAAGTCTATCTCAAGTGACAACTCTGTATAGTTACAAAATATGTATTTAAACTAAAAAAGAATCTCAAGAGTGAAATACATCAGCAGCACAAAGCAAGCAAAAAAGTCATACTAGCTTTCAGCTAAGCTGATTTTACCTCACCTGACCTTAATGTTTTCATTTGTACCAGTTCCTGTGGCTGGATTTGAGCAAGCCAAGTCAAGTAAGTCATCTTTGTAGCTTTTAACTCTTTAAATGCAATGAGATTCAAGCATTGTGTTCAAACTTTTATTTTAAGTTCCCAAAACTCTCACCAGTGCTCATCTTTGTCACTCTCTTTTTGGATGACATTAATTATTTGATTACTACCTTGATAAAGTGGTCTAGTACATGCAAACAGCCTGTTCGGAGAGCATTATTAATCTATTAATCAACTTAGCAATATGCTTAGAATTAGACAGAGGACTTTTCGGACTATGGCTAATAGACATTGCTTCTACTGATGGTCCTATCAGCCTCAAGAAGTAGTCATAGCACGCTCTTTAATCATAGACAGAGTCAGCTTTCTCCAAGGAAACTTTCCTTTTGCCTACATCACTTTCCAATCATTTTGACCCTCACTTGTGCAATTTAACTGTAATGAAAGTAAGGCCATTTGGTTCAGCACGAAGAGTAGAAGAACATATTCAAATAGATACCATCCTCCTCCTCACCCATATTTCGCGACTGCTTTTTTTTTTTTCACTTCTGTCCTAGAAGGCGTACGGAAAACAGCAGGAAAAAACAGTGGACAGACACAGAATCAGTCTCTACCACCCTTGCATGCAAGACTGACTAATGGTATAATCACAGGTACTTTGTTTTTGCAGTTCAAAAACTTGAGATTTTCAAAAACTCAACAAATTTTTTATTTGCCACTCCTATGATGCCTTATTTGCAAGTTTCTCCCTTAAAAGGTACTAAAAACTTGTTTTGAGAAGTGAAGCATTGGTTTAGCTACGCAAAGAGGAATTTCAAGCTGAAACTGAGTATTGCTTAACTCAAATCTCAGGACTTGACAACAGCAATTTACTGTTGCTGAAAGCAGGCCTTTTAAATGATACTGAAAAACCATCCTCATCTCTAGAGAGGAGAGTCATTGTGATTTTATTGTTCTCCACAGTTAGGGAACTTGGGATCTAATTGCCCTATAAAGATGCAGCCTTGACATTTATCAGTGCACAGCCTCTTGAATTCAGCAATAGCAGGTCACATACCTGCTTCACACAGCTGCACACGTGAACTATCTTTTAGACAGCTGCTGTTTCAGGCACATCAACCTGTTGTGTGTTAAGCAATGCTAACCAAACGTATGTCCATCTTCAATGCGCATCCCTGCACCTACCCAGCTTTTCTCTGGGACAGCTTCAACACAGTAAGAATGAGTCTGTGTACTAAGCTTAAGACTTTCACTAACTTATTCCTGTTACCTTGAAGTGGAACCACATGAGCCTACTGCATATCGCTTGCTAATGAAACTGCTAAAAGTACAGTAAAAATCTCCTCCCCCAATGTATTCTTCACCCTTTTGTTTTACAACATTTGGTTTAAACTTCCAACTACTTTGTACTGTAATATTGAAAATCAGATTCTAAAAATGGCAGAAAGCCATGACAAGGGAAAAAAAATAAATATTCAGCAAATCCTCTTTGCCCTGGATGTAACCAACTCCTGTTCACGACAGCAACTAAGTAGCTTTCACAATGGTTTACATTCAAGTGGCTCATTTCAGATTGGAAGACCAGATTAAAATTTTGGCAACTCGCCCAAAGGCCATCGCTCTTTCTCACCCGACTTTGGCATAAGCAGCTGCAGAAGTTGCCCTCCTGCACCTCGCAGAAAGCCAAGCTGCTGCTTGGGAAGGAAGGGGAGATGGGAGAGCCAGCTATTGACAGAGGGTAGCACCTGCTGTAAAGGGAGCACGTGCCCTGCGGCAACCACAACGCATTGGGAAAAGCAGCTGCAACATCAGTTATCAGGGTTAAGCTGTGAGCAAGTGCAAGAGGTTGCATTTAGCTGCTTGGGCAGCATTTATCCTTTGAACAACCCTTTCCCACCTAACACGAGCCTAAGGAAACTGCCTGGGAAGCAAGATCTATTAGGGTCCAATTAGGGCCACAATGAAAAGCCTTCAAAATCCTTTGCATATAATAAACGTAATACATAGTTGCCATTCTTCCTTCCTCTATCCCATTCAATTGGATAAATTTGCATAGCTGTAGATGGGTTAAAAGTTAAACTCCATCTTCAGTGTTACAGCATTCACATAAGAGATCTTAAACCAACTCCATTTACTGAAGAGCTACACTGAGAGGAACAGTGAACAAATAGTAGCTTGTTAAGCACAGAATGTATGTGAAGGGTGGTCAGGAAGAAGCTGAACATCCTTGCAGGAGTTAAGATCGCTGGACTTTTTTCCAGTTAAAAGCTAATGAAAACTAGGGCCTGCCAAAATTCAATCAATTCACACCTTTTTTTTTATGTCACATTCATTTTAATCTTTCCCCCTACTCTACATGTAAGGCTTCTGCCATTTAACCAAATAAAACCCAGAAAATCTGAACACTGCTAAAATCAAAACCAGGGACTGATTGTTTTGAGTATGTATTTTCCAATTCTGTGTCAAAAAACCCCATTTTTGGGGGGGACTATGCTAGGGAAACACATCGAAGACCTGCAAAGTTTGTTTTTCCCCTCTCGAATATTTGTACTGTTTTAATTTGCTCCAAATTTAAGCTGCTCCTTGCACGCTTCAAGAAATCATTGTACAGGCTGAGAAAAAGTCCTCTGTAATTAATGCATTTGACTACTACAGGCAAAACAGAGATTAACAGCAAAAGACAAACAGCAAAAACAGAGCAGGAGGGATTATGCTACATCGCTCAAGTGCCTCCTACTGTCAATAGCATCTGAACAGTATGGAAGTAGGAAAAAAAGAAAAAGTCACCCAATTTGAAGAAGAGAGGACAACAGTGACTAATACCAGGACAGGCTGACAGAAGAAGAATTTAGCCTTTAGAGTACAAGCCCAAGAATTGCCTGGAAGACCATCCAAAATTACTAAGTTCCAAAAGTCATCTCACATCAATGACACCTACTGTCCTTCTGCGAGTTTCTTCCTGCTCTACTTCACATGCACAGCAATGAGCACCAACGAGGTACTCCATAAAGGAGCAATTCCCCACGGAGTGCATCTATACCTTCCAAACCTAATGGTCAAAGTTACTTCCATATATGATGTTACATAACTTAATTACAATGTGCCCCAGCACTTGCTTTACTCTTTTCAAAAAGTCCATATTGATTTTTTTTTTTAACTTTTGAAAACATAGCTGATTTGCAAAAGAAGAAAATATATCTTCTCTACTCTTGTCTTCTATTGCCTTAACTCTAGCAATATCGCACACAAGAGCTGCCTTACTAGTCCTTCCATTACATTTCAGCAAGATGCATAACCTACATAGGTTTACTTTGCCAATCTCTTTCCACAATTAGTAGTCTTGTCCTACAAAAACAGTCTCTTGCAAGAGTTGATTGTTTCATCCATACTTTAATTCAATTCCCATCCTTGGACTGCCAAGGATGTTAATTTCTAACAACACTGGTACTGTTCTTCCTTCATTGAGCTGACAGCCAGGGACTGGATTTAGGCCCAGACTCCCAAAGTTATTTAAACATCTCCAATCCTCCTATTGAAAAGGACTTAAAATGTACTTGAATTTAGTCCCCATGTTCAAACAGGAATCCGTAAAATTGAAAAAAAGCAGCTTTCACTCACTGGCAGTTAAAATCCAGATCTTTAATTGCAGACTACCGATAGCTCGTCTGAAGATGGTGTTTGACAGCAAGTTGGTTGTTTTAGCTCCATTCTACTGTGCCAGAAATGAGAAGTGTGTCTTCTTAAAAATATGTAAAATTATTACACAAGGCCCAGCTGTTGATCACTACTTCTCAGAACTTTTTGTCTGAGTTGAAATCTATTCAGAAGATCCTGAAAGCTATTTCTTTCCCTATGAAGTGCTAAATACCGTATTACACACGATCCTGAAATTTCCTACAAGACTCAAAGCAGTACTCAAATACATACCAGCTTCCAGAAGTCTCGATACTTCTATCTGAGAACTGATGAGGTTGTACTGAATACTGCCACTGGTTAAAATAAAATCAAAGTACCTCTGTACTTGGCTGTCCTTTATTTTCCTCCTTTGTGTTTTATAATTTCACTGCTCAAATACAAATGTACTACTTGTAACAGAAGGAATGATTTATGTGTATGATTTATGAATTCTACCTTAACATAAAGCAAACAGACAACGTGTCAGTGCTGTGAAGCGAGGCCTGTTCTTACCATACAATTCATGGCAAAGTGATTGTGCTGTGTCTGAAGCTCCATTGCGTGTGGGTGACTGGTTCCGATCTCTGTGTAGCTGTTCAGAAACAGACCTTTGTTGTGTGTGATCCAGTCAAACATCTACAAGAAAACATAAAGGAAATGAAAAAAAATCACTAATTTCTTATGGCAGAAATATCACAGTAATGTGAGAAATCCATGAACACCAAAGACACAAAAGAGTCTAAGGCCATGAAAATTAACATTGATGCTCCTTCCATTGTAACTTACCATACACATTTTAACCAAATCATTGCTGAAATCTGACATTTTGGACCAGCTGAGGCTGTTAAATTTTTACTACAGGTGTTCATCTCAACAAGCTACAGTAAAGTCTTAATAATAAAGTCATATACTTCATTACTACAAAGAAGTCATAGTAAACAAACAGGCTTGGAGCACAGCCCTGAGTTACCAAGCTTATACATTCTCTAGTGTCAGCATTTCATGATGTCAGCAGCTTAGTAATTTAGAATGAAAATGGTAACTCATGGAAATTAAATATAAACTCATTCTTGCTGATCAAGTACTTCAGCAGCAAGTTTAATATTTTTAGTTCATAACTTCACAGCAGATTTGATAACAACTTTTCTATTGCTAAACAGATTTAAAAAAAACTATACTTGAGCACAGAGTTACATATTACCTTTGTTCCAGGCNTTTTGTTTGTTTGTTTTCAAAAACCAAAATTTTAGTATTCAAAAAAAATTTCAGGAAAAACCTTATCTGCCAATGACAATCGGCAGAGGTACATAGGTATGTAAACAGTGGCACTGGAAGACAAAGTTTTCAAAGACCAAGCAACACAGCAAAAGGCTAAGTTTAACACCCCCATCCCCACCTCCCCTGCAATGGTCTTGAAATCTTTGCTATAGCCCAGCTCAAAAGACCCACCTACTCTCTGGATAAGCTGAGAAAGTTTGTTCAGAAGAAAAATATGGTAGCAATGAGCAGCAAGTATTCATTTAAAGATCTTTTAACATATGCTGGCTAACACAGTAGTATTATAAAATCCATTATTCCACTCATTTGACAAATCAAATTATAAGTAGACCAGAATATGGCAAGGACTGTAGACAACAAAAAAAGTTTAAGAGCTTAGACAACTGAGATAGCTGATCACATACTCCTAAAATTTTCAGCTCCTTATCCAGACTACAGTGAAGATGTATTAGAACATTATTTAAAATAGACATTGGTCCTGCTTGTGACCACCTTTCTCTAGGTAGTCTGACTTTGCTGCCTTCAGATACCTACAGGGCAATTCGAATCAGATTCCCTACCACCCGGCCTCTTTTTTGCCTTCTCTTCTCGTGAACCAGCCCAGATTTCTTGTGCAGAGTTGTGCAAGTCCTCCAAAATGAACATGGTTATTCCTCCCCATCCAATACAATTTATTTTTACAACAAAAATCCAGCCCTTTCCCACACCTAACTAAACTACATAGACATACATTGATAAAGAATCCCTGAGCTATGAAATCTAATCCGACACAAGCGGTGAAGTCAGGGCCTTAATCTGAAAGTGAGTTGAGATAATAAAGCAACCTTCTTTTTAATCTTTTTCTAATAGTTCATGAGAGAACAAAGTCCCAGGTATGCTAGCTGCTGTCAACCCCATTTTGAGGTGCCTAACATTTCCCCCTAATTTGAAAGAAAGATGCATTAATTTAATACAGACTTATTCACAGAATCAGGAACCTAGAAAACACAGACAGGAGCTTCTGCAACCACATGGCAGGACAGAGATCAACCCCACAGGCTCGAGTATTTCACAAGCAGTTTCTTAAAGCCCAAGTTAAATAGGAAACTTTTAGATTAATATATGAAGAACGTATCTTTCAATACCACGTGAGTATCATCAAAATATATTTTGTTCATGCTGTAATAAAGAGTAACTAATGTTACAGTTAAGTGGCTGAAACGTCGCTAAAAAGCATTTCAGGCTTGAAAAAGCAATACCAGACCAACAGCTTGTTATTTTCTAAACAATTTTATAACTCTAAATTCACTTGACCAGATTTTTTTTCAACTCTTTAGATCTTCCTGGTATTTTCAGATTACTCATTCAGTAAACACTTTAAATGGTACTTATAAAAAATTATTTCTTTTTTAAACACAGCAGAAAGCATTAAGAGTAAAGAAAGCCCCTGAGCTGAAATGATCAGGGTAAGGGAAAGTACAGGGGAAGCAAACAAAGGAAGGAGAAAGGAGAAGTATTATAATATACGCTTGCTCTGTTTTTACTCTTCTCCATGCATCTGCTTATGACTGCTGCTGGAGAGCAGGATACTGGTTTAATGCAGACCTTTGGTCTCACAGTTCAGGCATTCTTACACAAGTTATTTTAAGATATCTGACGAAGACCATACTTACCACTTGACTATACAGCCTAGTTACTTGTCCCAGAGAAAAACTCCCCACCCTTCCCTAAAGCTATTGGTTCCATGGTAACAGGTTAATAATAAGTGCTTGCAAAACCATTCTCTATGAAAATAAGTCTTATTTGAGCTCATCTAAAAGTGCACTGCCTGCCATATTTCCCTTTCAAATTCCATGACAGTCACAAGCTTTCTCATTTGAAGGGACTAGTTAGCCTGAAACATTCTGAGATCACTCAGTTCCCTGTTAATGACATATGCACTGTCAAAAGAGATACATCAGTTTTTAGCCTGGAACTTTAAATCCTGCATCAATGAAGTAGTTCCCCATGTCAGCCTCTTCAGACTTTGTCGACTGCCTGTCACTCAAATCCCAAGAGTTGCTCAAAAGGAGTCCTTAGTCATCTGTATTTATAAGGTATACGGCATTCATCCTCACTTAACACATGCAAATACATCTGTCTGGAACAAAACCTTACCAAAGCAAAAGCTTTAAAGTCACTACCACTTCAAATTTTTTTTTGTGAGAGCTACCCATGTTCTTTACAGCTTAGAATTACGACCCCATCCCCTTTACTCCAGAAGACTAAGAGTCACTCTCAATCAAGAAATCCTTTATTTCTCATGAAAAGGCTAGTGATTAACTCCAAAGACAAAAATTACAGTTTGCAGTTACCCTTGGTACTTCTTTCAAGTCTGTCAAGCTTTGCTCCCATCAATGATAGCGCCCATTTATACTCCCTTCCCCAATTCCTTACCTTTTCAGCATCCTGCTCAAACAGCCTGAGCTGAAAACATTGGTCCAATTTCAATTTCCGCACATGCCACATCTGATGCAGATGCTGCCGTGTTGAGTGCAGCCTGTCCAGCATGGTGGACACTTTGGGTAAAAGGTTCTGTAAGTCTGCATTCCCTGACCCGGAGTTCTTTTTGGGGAAGCTATCACTGCTCTGTATCCGCTGGAGCAGCTTTTGTCCTTCCACATCAAGGTCCTCGATAGGGGCCTTAATGACTTTCTTTTTTAATTGTGAATGCTCCTCTATCATATTGCGAGCACCTTCCAGGTCCTGAGGCATTTCCTTTTTTGACAATATATCTTGCAGTTCCTCCAGTCTGGACAGCATATGGGTTGCATTGCTAATGTAGTCCTCAAACGCAACTCTGATTTCTATCCACTCCTCATGGTTGTACTCCAAACAGCCATCAAATTCAGGGGTTAGCTGAGAAGGATCAACTACTTTGGTAAGGCCTTCAAGAGACACCATATTTGTCTAAAAAATAAAAATTAAAATTAAAAATGTTGTTACTGAAATGAAGTTGAAATTTTCTTTCAAGTTTTTGTTTTTCTCTTTTTAAGAGTTGATCATTTTGCTCATGAAGTCCAAGTGACAACTTTTCACATACATTTCTTTTCAATAATCAATTCTGATCAGCCTCCTGTCTTGCAGGTATTTCCCCAAATGAGAGAAATATTCTATTTCTTTCTTAACTCGCTAAACTTAAGAAGAAACCAGCAAGCACTCTTTTGACTACTGTTTTAAGTTTTGACTTTGTATATTGTAAGGCAGCAGGAGGATAACAAGATTTAGCTGTCTGCTTTCCTCTGCAGAGGATGCTGGTGATATCATGATTACCACAACGCACACCAAGACAACAAACAAATGAAACCTAACTTTTGACCATTAAGGGCAAATTCCCAATTCCATCTTTTTCACGGTCTGAAAAAAGAACATAAATGACAACATGCACAACTACCTAGCCTATGTACATGAAGAAAACCACATTCCCTCAAGCACCACTGGCCAAATGTACCTCTCTTCTCATCTAGAACATTATTTATCTGAGAGTTTTCAAGACGCTGATCAGTAGTGAACAGACTTAAAACCATGAAATAAATGTAAATTTGTATACTAGAAGGGAAATTACCTCAAACTCAAACTTAGAGCTGCCAAAGTTAGTCCTCTGTTTCTGCCAGAAGTTGTCTGGCTTGATTATCAGTGCAACATGAATACAACATGGAAAGGATTCCTGTAAAATCTTCAGCAGAGGCTTTATGGAGTCCCATTTTGACCCACGCATATCTACAATGACGGTGAATCCTCGTTTACATACTTCCTCACTGCAGAAGAAAGAAGAAAAGGTTATCAAGCAAGTGTTACAACTTCAAATGCAGTACTTTACTGCGCCACACTGCCTAATGAACACGGTCTACTCAGCTAACCATCACACTCCTAGCGTCTCACTGTTGACCAGCTGACAGCTACAGCAGATCTCATAACCTCTCAGGAAGCTTCTTTCACCCCCTTGGCCAAACACCTTGTGGGTGATAGCTTTGCACCTGTTGCTGATTTGATAATCTGCCTTTATCTCCACTTTCATTTGCATTGTTTATGTTCATGATGATTCATCTTCCAGTCTTGTTTCTTCTTCACCTTACACACACACTAGACACACTGTTTACTGAAGCAGAAATATGCAATTCATTTACTACAGACTCTTCACAACACACACACACACACACACACTGTACTGATGACAATATTCATGCCTTTCTAATGCCTGAGGGGATCCTCTAAAGGACAGAAGATGGCATACTGCTCTTACCTACCACTTCTGCAACTTTTAAAACTGTCTCAGATCTACTCCCATATTATCAGAGAGTTAAAGAGTGCTAGCCTGTAGAGGGAAAAAAACCAAACCCTTTATTGACAATACCCTCTGTAACAGGATCGATTTGTGGATAGTTAATGGATAAGAAAGCATTTAATGGCTGTGAGGAAAACCGCATCAACCTGTTTCTACAAAATTTGAGCTCGATTTTGCTGTCCAAAAGTTGACAGACCTTACACCCGAATTCTCTGGCAACTCTTCTGAGAATGGCAATCTAATTTCTTTTCATCAATACCTTTTGTACACTTAGTGCTTCCTGCTGATCAAAAGTGGTAATCGCCACCAAGATCAGAAATTTTTATTTTATTCCAGTAGAATTTGCTACGTGACCTTGTTAACGTGGAAAGAGAAAGTATTTCAAAACCAACACGTCACAGCAAGTGGACTATCAAAAGGGACCAAATGTCCTTTGTTTGAGTATGTGAGTCATTTTCAGGGATGTGACTAAGGTAAATGCAATTCTGGAGTTCATGTGGTGAGGTTTTTGGAGTGTTCAAGTAGTAGGGAAATATCACTAGCATACTGCTAGACTGCTTTACACAGTCTCATCGGTCACACTGTAGAAAGATGAGTTAAGATTGATACAGGAGAGCAGTACAGTTGCTGAAAGAAGTGGTAATACAGGTTCCTTAGAAAAGAAGGTTTTTTTAAAAGCTGGTTTAAAAAAAACAAACAACCCAAAAGAAAAGTAAAAGCCATCATTATAAAAGGAGTTTATCAAGATAAACGCTGGCTGTCCCACCTACCCTCAGGACTGCCAAAAATGGCAATGGTAGCCATAAAATCATTGAATAGTTTGGAATACACGTAGGCTACAATGTACAATTTTCTGACCACGGTGAAAATGCTTTCTAACAGTCTCACAGGGCTAAAGGACAAAAACTGCCTCTTTAAAGATACACTCGTTATTGAAAGGCTATTATATGAGCGCTGCCCATCCCATCCCTATCCTACCACACAAACTGAGCATTGCATGAGGACGAGTGCTTGCCACTAATTCACAAGGCATATATCTACTGAGGTGTACAAATGGCCCCTCAACACGTGATATGATGCAGATGTGTCCTCCTGTCACATGGCCCCATCATCTGACACAAGATGAATCCCTTTTGGACAAGGACTACAAAAGTTGTTCTAGGAGGCTCTAGTGAGACAAGGTCACCTGTTAGGTGAACCTGAACTACACTAATGTCTGGTCCAGTCAGCATTGATGACTTAAGGCTAGCAATATTTTTAAAATCAGGTAAATTGTTAAATTAGTAAAATTGTGAGACTGAACCACCTTAAGTGTTTAGATCTCTTGCCAAACAACTGATACCTCTGATTCTTCAGCTACGTAGAGTAACAATATTGCAATAACTAATAGACCAAATGTTTGGGGCTATTTGTACCAACAGGGACTTCTTAATTAGCAAGTGTTGCATCATCAGTCCTTAAAACATAACTTCTATGAAAATGAATCTAGCTTTTAATAAAGCTCCCTTTATTCTCAACACTGTCATGCTTACAGATATACGAAACCTGCATGAACTTGCTTTTTAGTTTAAATCTATTGATGCTAAATTAACACATATCTTTTGCTAGAGGATTGCTGTATTTTGCCAGATTATCTCTAGAAGACTCTTAGGCATATTTCGATGCATATTTATCTACTAACTTCTCTAGTAACTTGAAACTCTAGAGGGCTAGAATACACCTCAAACATTCAAATCTGAAGTCAAATTATTTCAGAAGTAAAAATCTCGAGTCTTCTTCCCGTCCTCCTTCCTCTAACTCCCCCAAATCCCGCTGTTAACTTGGGAAAAAAAAAAAAAAAGTACTACTACTAAACACTCCTACACTTCAAAGTGAAATAAAAACCAGAATAACTGAATTACCAACAATTGCTATTAAGGAAGGTCAAACACACTCTCAACTAGATGTCCTGAAGTTATTTCTATGAAAGCACTTTTGTCAATCTGAAACTGAAACCTGATTACATCAGGTGCAAAGACGACTGCCTATAAATTAACACATTAGAGAAATATGGAAGATATTGCATTCAGGGATGTTGTCCAAGGCATTTTTTCCAATTGTAATGGCAACTGCTCCTTGAGGTCATAGGCAAATGTATTCAAGCACAGTCAGTATTGCTCCAGTCTGCACCAAATGCTGGTGGATTCCGAGATGGACCTAAATTCAGCATCTTACAATCATTTTTGTCTCCAATTCAGTTACAACTAGTAACAAAGTTCTATGTGAACAAACTCTTTTACATGTATGTACCTTTTTTTAACACATATATAAAAAACTATATATATGTAGGTGTAGACACACACACTAGTACTGGATTTGACTTCTGTCAATTTATTTAAATAGCACATTACAATTCAGAACTTAAATTGGTGATAATACAATGATATCAGTACTTTCACTGATCTCCCCACAGGTTTATCTGAGATCTGTACAAGCAGTTTTACATTATTCCTGCGCTACATCAAGACAGTATAGCTTATCTAATGCAAATAACAGTTAGGAGTGTTGCGCTGACCTCAGTCCACACAAGGCACACTGTGAATGATGACCTGCATGTTTCTAATTATTGATGTACTGAAAGCCTTTGAGTTGCATTTGCAGTCTTCGACACAGTGACAGCAATATGACATGGCCACCCCATTTCCAAAACATAAACTACTTCCAGATAAAGCACACCAGCCATTCTGCCAACAGCCTTCCTTCTACAAGGCAGAGTAATTATTTAGGTCACTTCCAAAAAGCAGTTTGAAAACAGTAACTGACAGAACTTGGTATGAATTTGCTCATTTTCTTAACCTATTCAGTCTTCTAGCTTGTGGGTGTAGTGCAACATAGTCCATTTATTTTGCTTTGAAGCTTCAGAGCTTATCAAGTGACCATCACTTACCTAGGAATACATGCGAGGTATGAAATTAGTCTTCTAAGGTCTTCTTGCCGTATTCTATCATGATTACTACGAGCTGGAAACGTTAGAATGGGACCTCCACGCTTATCTCTGCCACCTGAAAAATTAAACATGTCAAAAAACCCCACAGCATAACACCACTCTTGTTTGCAAAACTAGTCTTCAGAATACTTCTGGAAAACCTTAGTACTACACTGTTTCATGAATTCACTTGAAGAAGTGATTTCAAGTTAAATGCCAACACTCTCATTTAGAGACCAGCTTAAAATTGGATTTGGGGAGTAAGAATTAGCATATTGTCACATTTCCTACAATGAGGACGTATCTGCCAAAAAAATTGAAACAAAGAATAACCCTAGCATTACACATCCACATTAAGGTCACATTGAAGTTTGACTGGTAGGGTGACGTCACCAGCTTTGTTGTGTATTTAACTTTGAACCAGCAATTATACAGATTAAATTTAAATATAAAATTATGCTACTTCATAGGCAAGTATTTAGAGGATACTCAGATATAACTTCATTACTAGCACAGAGTTTAGGTATATAGTATTTCACACCCAATATATGTACTAGATGAGTAGGTGGATACTATTTCAGCATCCAATTTTTATTTTTTACTCCGTTGTGTTGTGTAGATTCTGAATTGTCAAGTTTATAGTTTTTAATTTTGTTAGCAATGCAGGAAATTCTGAATCCACTCAATACATAAGGCAAAAAAATCTGACTTTGAGTGGTTCCACTTAAATATATTCATCTCATTCATTAAATTGCATAGACTTACTGCAGTTGAACATTAAAATACAATTTTATATCCAACCCCTTGCTAGTGATAACAACATTACTAAATACTAAATTCAAGTCAGTAGGCTGCCTTTATCAACACCTGTGTAATAGCACAGACACTTTCTTACAAGCTAAATTTCAAATACATGTTCTCAACCATGGATGTGGAGACTATTTTCTCCTGTCGCACGGAAATGCAGAAAACCACTATCCTCTGTCCTGAATGATTTCTCATTGTAAGTTAGTTTCTCATTGTAAATCCATGTTACTAAGCAAAGTTTTTAAAAAAACAACCCTTGGAAAGGAAGGCCAAAAGCAAATGAACAGAACCAATCTCTTAAAAATTTGTCGCCATCCTCCCAAACACAGCCTGTGTGTGCTTGCTAGAGACACTAAGCCTAGCTGTCTCCAGGGACAATCTCCAGGGATTGTCTGCACTGGACATGTTCCCTGCGAGACACCACATAAAACTCAGAAGAGGCATAAGGAGCTTTGAGTTTCTGTTAAGCTGCAATGCCAGTAACATAAACTTACAAGGAAATTCATATTCTTATCCTCCACGACCCTCTTAAGTGGAAGATGAGACTTCAAAACAACTGAGTTCTCTCGTTCTAATGGAGAGAGGCAAGTCTGGTCTTGACCATCATGACACACTTGCCAAGCAGAGAGGTTTGACCATTTTTACATAGCAAATGACAGAATGAAAACAAGACAGGAGCCACAAGAGAAAGGAAGGATAAGTGACAAGAGTGGGAATCCAACAACCCAGGCCTCTGCCCAGCTCCAGAGTGACCAGATACCAGACTAAGCCGAAAGTCTGCTGCAGCCCTTAACGCTCTCCTCAGCCACCACCTTTAGATATAAAAAACCCTGTAATTTAGGCTTCAACTAGTAAATGCTGCTAACTTCTAATCCCCCCAAAAATCACTCGATTGCTCAGGGTAGAAATTCTTCTTTCAAAAGCAGCAGCTAGCAGAGAGGAGCATATGCTGAATCGTCTTTAACACTCTACAAACACTTTAAACAAATGCTTTGTTACACGCAGTCACCTCAGATCAGTCCTCCGGGTCTTTCCCGCACAGCAACTCCTCTAACATAAGATTTTCCAGCATAGCAGAGGAATGAAACACGTATTCTTTATGTCATTTTGGATGCCACTTCAGTTGGCTCCCAGCTCCACATACACCACAGAGAAAAACCATTTTTTGAAGGATGGTGCTTAAATTTCTGATAAATCTTATCTTGAAATTTTTCTACGTTGGAGACAAAAATCTGTTGCACAGATTTCAGGTCTAGATGAGTAATGAAGAAATTAATACAGCCTTGATTTTTGGTGAAAGGAATTTCACTATCGTGTCTTAAACCAGATACCAAAATCGTAAATATTAAGCAAAAAAGTCCTTAAGACTTGTTTTTTATATCAGCTTTCTGATGAAAAGCTTTCTTAGGCCTTTTCCAATAAGTAACTCTCATTTCCTTTGTTCCTGATGCTCCTGTGTCACACACAAGCAGGAATGTTAAAAGCAACAATGCATGAGGCATCAGGTGGGAATTTCCTGTCTCTCAGTAGTCTTCATCCAACTCAACCCCCTATTTGTCTTGGTTTAACAAAAACATATTAAACTACTACTTTCATTGGTGAGACTTCTATTTTTACCCCTTTCCTTTTACATAAAACCCCTACAATACTGAGATATTCTCTCTGTGTATTCCAAGATGTGTCATATGAGTAGCTGATCAATCCACACGAGTCACCCAACGTGAATCACTTCTGTCTAGTGCACATCACTAATAGCAGTCTTGTCAATGGTCTCCCAATGGCACCAAAATCCAACAGGTTGAGTTGTGCAATTTTTTTAAGGAAACGCCTTTTTAACTAGTCTCAAAGTACTTAGGTTAAAGCTAAATAGTGGGCTTCTGTGGCATGTTTAGGAAGTGGGATAAATTATCAAATGCCATTTCTCATATGAAACCAAGATAATTCAACTTTGTAAGAAAATGCTTCTCTTTGTGTAAGTATGCGTGGAAATATAAGAGTATCTGTACTTCAACAAACTTCAGTTTAAACTGAACAAAAAAATTCTATCCCAGACTCCATCCATACTTCATGGTTACAACTCCTTTTCTATTTCAGGTGGTTAGACACCCAATACTCCACAGATTATTTCCCAGTCAAGTGAAAAAAATCAGTCAAGGGAGCTTTTCCTCCTCCCGCCTCTCCCTCTCCCCCCCCACCCCCCCCCCCCCCTTTTTTTTTTTTAAATTTTTTTTGGAGAACAACTTCCTTGGCAATTTTAGAAAAATGACCCAGGATTCACAGCGAAGCTGCACCCAAGGATTTACTTTCTATATATCAAGTTATTTTGTTACTTTGGCCAACACAAGATAAAGCAGTCCAGTCTGTCAGACCGGATGCATGTCTTTCAAGTATTTCCAATTCAGAATTTACTCCAGAATCAATATGTACAGAGACCAGAATTCAATCTAGCTTCGTGAGCTTTGAGACTCTGAAGTTATCAACCTACACACAGCAGGATGCGTTTCACAACACTTCACAGAAGTATTTGTTCATCTGCACTTCCTTGCCTCCTGCCCTAGGAAAAATATACATGCTTCAAGATCTCTTTCAGGTTTGAATTCTCAGAGGCTACATCTCTCCTTCTCACTCCAACTGTTATCTCAGTCATTAACTCCACCTCTCCTTACTTCTCCTGTTTAAGCATCACAGCTACACTAATATATTTTAACATATGCAAGGAAAACACAGATTTTAACAAGTCCAGATGATTTATGTGCACCATAGTCCTCATTTGTACATTGTTCGTTGTACAAAATTTAGTTCCAAATTCACCTTTTAATCTCTTTTTAAACACCCTGGCTGGTGCTACGGATAACAGAGGCAAGGAGAAAGAATTCTCTTCCCCCTAAATACATCTTCAGATACACTAAATTATGAAAAAAATACTCATTTTTTTTTTCCATTTAGAAAAACCACATCATTAACAGCTCAATAAAGGGGCTTAAACTGAATTGTGATGATGGAAGAGAAAGCAAGAGTGAATCACCATTAGATCTGTGATTTATGGCAGAGGAAAAGCAACTACTGAAATAGGGTTTTTTTCATAAGTGATGAAGTGCTCAGACTGTGCAAAGAAAAAGAAATTCTTTTGAGTAGATCTGTTAATTATATCCACCTGAAAACAAATGAAAGTAGTAAATGAAAAGCAAAGACTGAAAAAAAGCAATAAGAATTACAGCCTAACTCTGGCTAACACAGACTGAAGAGGTACCTGGTGGAAAAGAAAAGGGAAACTCTCATAAACACAGTTTAATCACAACGTAGTACACACTTGGAGTAAAAGAGGTATCTCAGTCAGAGGTATCTGTTACCAAGAGCTTTAACTTGATCAAAACACCAAGATTTCTGATTGGATCAAAGCATCATCTCAAGAATGGCTTAGGAGATACCTAGGGAAGAAAAACCCTGGTGCTGTAATCAGGAGCAATAATGCAGGTAGAAAGGCTGCAGTGAGATCCCAAAAGCCTGGTGGAGACAGGGTCTCAGAATTTCCAGCATCTCCTTCAGTGATGACTTCAGATTCAAACTTCTTATAGAACCACAGAATAATCACAGAATAGCCCAGGTTGGAAGGGGCCTTGAAAGATTACCTGGCTGAACCTTTCGTGGGAAAGGGAGCCTGGATGAGATTATCTAGCACCCTGTCCAATCACATCTTGAAAACCTTCAGTGATAAGGACTCTGCCATGTCCCTGAGGAGGTTGTCCCAGTGAATGAGTTATCACTGTAAAAAAATTTCTTTCATAGAATGACAGAATGGTTTGGATGAGAAGTGACCCTAAAGATCATCTAGTTCCAACCCCCCTGCCATGGGCAGGGACACCTCCCACTAGACCAGGTTACTCAAAGCCCCATCCAGCCTGGCCTTGAACACTTCCAGGGACGGGACATCCACAACTTCCCTGGGTAACCTGTTCCAGTGCCTCACCACCCTCACAGTAAAGAATTTCTTCCTAGTATCTAATCAAAATCTACTTATTTTCTTATATTGAGATGAAACGTCTCCCAGTGCAACCTGTACTTGTTGCCCTTTGTCTTCTCCGTGTGGCTCTCTGTGAAGACAAGAGCCTCCATCCTCCTTGGGGCTGCCCTTTAAGTACTGGAATACTGTAATGAGGTACCCTCTGAGCCTTCTCTTCTCCAGGGAGAAAAGACCTAACTCCTTCAGTCTTTCCTCATAGGGCAGGTTATTCAGTCCTTTGATCAGCTTTGTGCCCCCTCCTGTGGACCCTCTCCAGTCTGCCTGCATCCTTCTTTAACTGTGGGGACCAGAACAGGACACAGTACTCCAGGTGCAGCCTGAAAAGCACCGAGTAGAATGGGATGATCATGTCTCTGTCTCTCCTAGTAACGCTCCTGGACGCAGCCCGGGATCTGATTCGCCTTTGCTGCCACAACAGCACACTGATGACTTTTCCTCCACTAGGACTCCCAGGTCCCTTTCAGCACCGCTGCTTCTCAGCCACACAGATCTTGGCCTGTACTGTACTGTGGTTATTCTGAACCAGGTGCAGGACTCCGCACTTGTCTCTGTTAAACTTCATACCTTTCTTGCTAGCCCAGTCTTCCAGCCTGTCCAGGTCTCTCCATTGCATGGCTCACCCTCATGTGTCCACCTCACAATAAGCTGGTTTCTTAAATTCTTAAGAAAGTCAGCATTGTGTAAAGATCAGTGTCTTTAGTATTCTAAGAACACAAAGATGAATGTCCTGCTATACAGACTCATACTTACTCATTTAACTTGGAGAAGGAAGGTCTCAGCAGAGAAAGCCAGAGAAAAGACCAGGGAAGTGAACTTAGGATCTCACACTGTCCATAAGTTGTTTTCAGACTGTCTTATTCGTGTAACTTTCCTGCTCTTTAAAAAGGAACCATTTCTTTGCACTGTTGATTGTAATACTTTATTTCTACTTGAGAAGGTACTTGACAATTAACAATGAACATATTGCAACAACTCTACCTGAACTCCAATATAAATGAGGGAGAACAAAAATACAAAAATTAGTGATGTTTGAGGATGCCTTCAGCTTAAGCGGACTATTAGTTTTTAGTAGAGATGATTTAGGAGTTATCTTTAGAGACGAGTTTTAGAAGAGATATCCCAAATAAAGCTGTCCTACTTATACAGACCTTAACCAGGTATTGTACTTACAAATATTAAAACTAAATACTTCAGAAAAATTTGTACTTTTGAAGAAAACAAAACAAAAAAGAGGTACATTGAAAGCCTCTCAGTCAGTAATCCAACAGCCTTCCTCACCTTTGTGTTCCCAGGTATAAAGTTTACAGTTCTAGTTCCACAAATAGCTAAGTCCTAGTGGTTATGGTAGTTTTGCTGGGGAAGGGGTGTATGTGTGTGTTTTGTTGCGGGTTACTGGGTTTTATGTTTTGTTTTGGTTTTTTTTGTTTCGGTTTTTGTGGGGGGTTTTTTTCGGTTTTTTTAATCACTTGCACTTCTAACGCATCTTGTTTCATTTGAGCCCCACTTGCAATGGAAATGTGAAACTATGGACTTTGGCACATCAGTTCCGGCCAGTCTTGCTGCCCACAGCTGTTTGCTCCATTCTTCTGTCAGAAGCCGATACCTTCACACAGGCAAGTTGGCAACCACTTCTTCCAGCCTGGACCTCATCTACTCTGGTTCATAATCTATCATATCCCCTTAAATTTATCTTCAGCTTTCATTTGGCTCACTGCACTGTCACCAAATTAATGCCTTTTGAGAATGCCATATGCCTACAAAATAACATTAGAGAACACCTGTCATCTTTCAGATCCCGTCTAAGGGGTCTAAACTAAGCTCCGGACAACCTGGAAAATCAGAGGTTTTGAAATAGAAACAAACTATATTTTCATTAAGTACCATAAAGCAAGGTCTGAAAAAGCGTAATGAGGGATTGAAATATTGTGCTTAACTCCCTCTTCTCTTCTTCGTCCCCTCTGAAAATATAGTTGTCAGCAAGCCTTCACCATTACTACAATTGATAAGCAGAAGAATTAGGATTTCCAAAGTACTGGGAAAACTGGCTCTGGGCAGTCTGATATATCATTTATTAGAGTTGCCAGGACCTTAAAAAAACCAAACCAAAACAAAAACATTAACATCTTTTTTGCTTTATGTCTCTGCTTGACTCAGCAGAGTGGACAGGATGAAGTACTGTGAACTACACACTATACTTGCAAGCATCAGCATCTATGCACAGCAAATCTCAAGAATACAATTTCAGGGATTATTGTGTATGTTTTAATATTTACAGATAAGAGCTTTATTTTTGGAGTTCTTGACAAATTATTTATCCAAAAAACCCTCCTTTCAAATATGAGACTGTCCTCTAAATGTGAAACTCGGATTATGGCAAAGAGAATGATGTTGTTTAATGCCAACAGATTTGGAAGTACTTACTTCAGAAAGTCACATCCAAAATGTAGTTCACAAAAATAAGCACCTCAGCCATCATTCCATCGAGTAAAGTTACTTATCAGGTTATAGAATATGTTGTGATATTCATTCACCTAAACCTCACTTTTAAATCCACTGCTATTCCTTGTTAAGTAACCAACCAACTTCAAGGTATATGCTGGAAATAGCTAAAATTAGATACTAACTCGTTTCACCATGAAGATACTAAGTGTGCTTCAGAGGATATGCAGTGAGATTTCACTTCTGCAACAGAGATATTTCTCCAGTGCTTCAGATGGGACAGTAACAAACCCATCTCTGCAAAACTCTCAGCAGAAGAACCAGAAATAAGAGGAGATGTGACTACAGTACAGAAGGTTGTTCTAAATAACATTGTTGGATATGTGAGGGAAACAGGACACAACTGGGGTGACAACAAGCAGTTATGTTCCACATTCAGTACACATACCTTCTTTATCACAGATCCTTTCACAATGCTCATGTTATGTCTGGGATACCCAACTGGAATAGGTCCTACCCATGACTTCTCTAATGATATTTAAAGTATTTAAAATACCATTATTCATGTGACTAACAACACAGGTATGCATTCCACAAAAGAAGAAAGTAACTGTACCTGAAAGGTATGCAACTTTTTCCTTTAAAATTGGCAAAACTTCCATAGCCTTCATTTCATCATTTTTGCGAAACCCTGAAAAAAGGAAAAGACAAGGTAACTAGTCAGAAATTCAGACAAGCTCAGCTTCTACATTTAGTAAGTGCACCATATAACATTTACCTTTGGAATATAATCTGAATGTTATGATTACAGGAATTAAGATAACCTTACAGTAAAAGGCTGCAAAAAACCCCCAATTTTTAAAAATTATATTAATTAACAAGTCATCGCTTTGACTAGCTTAACACAAATAGCATGATCTGTTAGCAAGCCCCAGTAGAAAACAGGATGCTGGAATTAGCCTTTTTCATCAGTAAATAAAAACTATCATTTGGATTGTGTTGCTTTTAGGAATTCCAAATCCTGCTTTCACTTTTTGTTCCAGCAGAGAGGAATAATACCAACCTAAGAAGTGTAGGTACCTTTATAGCAACTACCAGTAAAAACAAAACAAAAAAACCCCCGACCCAAAACCAAACAAACCAAGAAGAAGAAAAAAACCCACCAAAACCCCCCCACTTCTAAAAGTCCCAAAAGTACCACATAAAAACCTACCAAAAAAATCCCTGTACTATTTCAATGCCACTTTCCTGACATCACTTCTGTAAGCAGAATTGGGAGACAAAGCTCTCGTCTGTGCCTTTGCTGCTGCCTTACAGAAGCAGCATTTTGTAACAGAGAGCACATTTTGTCACGTTAACGCTACACACACACCAAGTTTAAAATGGTCCCCCAGGGTGAGGTATTACAGTCAATGGTGCAAAGCAGCACATCACCAGCTTGTCCCTCCTCTACTTCCATGATGGTTCTGTGGGCATATTCTAAACTTTTCCCTTCTTTAATAAGAGAGACTTAGGAATTATTTTATGTATGACTGTATAATACAAAATTGGGTTTTATGGCCCACCTTAAATGGCCCCTTTTGGCCCAATTTTGTTCATCTTACAAAAAATTGGGTGATTTTGTACCCACACTTCAACTAATTCTCTGTATGATCCGTTGCTGTCTCTCTGTATTCATGTGCTTTTTAAAAAATCTAATTTCTGAAGAAAGTAGCCCTTCTGGGGTAAATGGGAAGCACTTATTACTACACCAAAATTGAAGCCCTGTTAAGTAAGAATGGCCCAAAAAGCCTGGTACAACACAGTTGTCATGTTCCTTAAAATCAACAGCTGAAGTTATTTAGAAGGTAAAATAAGCTGCTAAATTATTTGTAGTTTCAGGGAAATCTTACAAGAGCAAGATCTGCAATACATGTGGGGCAGTTCTTATTCTGTGCAAAAGGGCCACAATCCCTCCAGAGATGGCAGCAGACTCTGTCAGTGATGCCCAGCAGAGAGGCCATCATTTCTCTTACTCCTGAAAAATACTCAAACGTTTCATATTGTTTGGTCTCAAGAGCTGAGCTTTAATGAAATGAGCTGTGCACTTCAGAGCTAGTCTGAAGGTGTCATACTGATGTCATCAAATAACATAAGATTTGTAAATAAGGGCACCGTATACGTAAATTACATGACAGGTTTTCTATTCCAGCCAGCGATACTGAGACTTCTGTGCCACTACTGTATCTAATTGTGGGATCTAATATAATCCTTCAAAACAGACCCGGGACACACCGTACAGAATACCCAAGGGACAAAGATGGCCAGTTGTTTACATGTCATGAGCTATGAGGAAGGACTAAACCAAATGACACTTTAGTCTGAAGAACCAAGGGGAGACGTGGGAGCAGCCATGTCTAGCAAAAGTCTAGTGGGGGCAAAATTAAGCTGTCTAGAATTACAGCAGGAGGTTTACTTTAGATGGTAGAAAGTTTTGTGAAGGAAAGAACTGTGAAGCAGGACATGGGACTGCCTGTGGAAAACTATGGACTCTTCACCTCTGGGGATTTTTAACAAATGCATTTAGACAAATGTCTGCCAGCAATAACATGTATGTACGCCAAGGCAGGCCCCTCCAGTTCACCATAACTGAAGTGTTCAACCAGGACATTGCCTCAGCACCCACAGATTACAAACAAAAGAAAACTAAACAAATCCTCTTCCAGCCATTGGCTAGTTCCCTGTTTTTCCATGAACACCATAAACCAAAAACAAACCCAAAATTCAGTACATATTCTCATTAAGGCCAGACCAGGAAAACTGGTTCCTTGGATCACCATTCTGCATGGAGGGTTTCTACATGATGGACAGTACTTTGCAATCACACAGCAACTCCAGAGCAACAAAGCAGCGGAGGGACACAGCTATTTCTTTCATGTTTGTGCTTAGACTCTCAGGGATCTAAGATGGTTCCAAAGAAACCTCTTCCCTTATTCCTTCCTGCAGAGTACTGGCTGTGGGTTATCAACCTTTCACTGAAACTGCCTGCAGTCTTCTTCCTACTAAGTTTCCACTTAATAGGGACTAAACCTTTAAACAAGACTTTAAGAAAACTTTGGGCTTAAATAACTCATCCAAAAAAACCCGCAAATATCTTTTTCCACCTTGAAATATTTGGGCTTCAGTTTACTGTTAAAGCATACAGGCACACTTCCAGAGTTAATATTTTTTTAGCGTGCTCTGAGCTACCTACCGTAAGCTTAAAGCCAATTTAGCATGCTCAGCTTTCATATCAGCCATGGCAATTCCTTTTCTTTACAGTAAATTTAGAGGTAGAAAACACTTTCTCCTCACCTAAAAAGCATGCAGAAACTAGTGCTGTACTTTGCTGTCCATCTTAGCTCAAAATTACCCAAGACTGATACTGATGTTACCGCAACTTGCTTGCTCAGACTTCTAAACCCTTAAACTACTTCACCTCAGATGATGCGCAGTAGCTGCACATTTTACTTTGCCTGTGGCATGTAAGAAGCGAGAAACATCTAGCTAACATCTCTTTGACTATTAAGGGGCTGCTCAAGGTAAACACCCTAGCAAATACGTTAGCGCTTGGCTCACGTTCTGGATCTGAATATCCTTAAGGCTGACTGCCGTGGATTATCATATTCCTGCTGCTCTAAACAGCCTATTTTTATTCCAGTTCTGCAGTGTTAAAGCTTAACTGAAAAGACTGTGGGGATTACCACTGACGAAAGAATGCTGGGGAGCAAAGAGGGTGAATACGGCAAGAAAGTATCATATTTTTATCTGTGACAGAAAAATAATAAATTTAAAAAAAAAAGGAAAAAACAGCAACATAAGCAGGTCTTATGGGCTTAGGATGGCTCCCCCTCCTTTTTTTAAAGCCTCCACACCACAAAACACTCACAATTATGAGGATTTCTTTTAAAAAAAAAAAGAAATTAAAAGGCATTTACCGCACTCAAATGCGATGCCATAAATATCTGCACCGATCTCTCTCCCTACACAGCTCAGCAACCTCCGCGCCAGCCGGCTGCATCACATGTTCTTGGAGATGATGTCACCCTTCCCTGGCCGGCCGGCTGCAGCTCCCGCCACCGCGGTGCCGCTGCAGTGCCTGCAGCCCCGTCACCCACCCCGCAGCCCACCCTGGCCGCGATGGAGCCAGCAGAGGGGTCGGCGTGGTGAGCCCAAGGGAAGAGCACGACCCAAGCCTGCAGGGCGCTGCTCGGCAAGCACAGAAAACAAACGGGCTTCCATTCCCCCGGCACACGCTTCTCCTCTGAAAGCACGATGTCTATGCATACACCGCACGGATTTATGCTCTTCCTTTCACGATCCAGGTCGCCTAATAAAGCATTTTTTTTTTATTTTAAAAAAGGTGGGGTTTAATAATAAATCCTACGCTGGTATCTTCTAAAGACAATTTTAGTCTTAAACAGGAAACTCACCCTTGATATTTTCAATACCCATTAAAGGAACACTCATATTACAGTTTCACATTTTTAATAGGTAGTCTATGCCCTTCTGTTGTCTCATATATCATGCAGACGCTCTTCTCTAACTACCAGTCAAGAGGGAAAAAGCTCAAATTATGCTAATTAATATTCAGCTTCATTAGATTAAGTAACACACAACTAAGTAGTCCATTTCAATTTAAGAGGTTTCCCCTCCCTGTGAAGCTTTCAGAATTACACGGTCCCCTGAGTTACAGCAACAGAGCCTTCTACTAAAACTGAGTCTGTTATCACTGAGCAGTTATAGTTGTGTCATACAACAATTCAAAAGATCTTTAAAACATGCAAACAAGAAAGGAGCAAAAGAAAATCACCTAAACTTTTTACACAGACATACACGGGAAAACGCAGGAGTCTTTCCTACAAACACACCACCTCCTCTTTGTCCCCGAAACTTCAGAGCCAGAAAACGCCATCAGTCAGCCAAATTTAACAAACTACACCGTCCTTACTAATCCTTTTTCTCATGCTGAATGAGGCTAAAACGTTTTGCTGCAATATATTAGTTTATCCAAGCTAAAAGATCCATGAAAATACAGCACTCCTGAGTGGAGGTATCAACCCTAGGACGCTTCCGAGAGCCCTTCATCCAAGTGGCCAGGACAGTCCCCTCTCACTTGGGCTGCAAGTGTTCCCATGTCCCATGGCAAAGACCTGGCCAACAGAGCTGACCGACCACCTGCCCTGGAGACAGAAGAGTAACCCAGAGTAAAGAAGCCACTTTTTGCCTGGAAATCAGTGTTCCTATAACTCTGCTGCTTCCCTGCGTACCCAACTTCCTGAAACTTCCCATGGGTGCTGACAGACAGCGAGCAAGTCACCTCTGGAGCAGTAACAGAAACTGGGTGCCCTGCGTGGTAGTTCACGCATCCAAGAGAAACGCTAAGGTCTAAGGCTGAGGTGTCCTTCAGACATAGGAGACAAGGTAACCCTGTTAATCATCTTGCACTGCAACGATCAGTAACCAGTCAGCCGCACAATTAAAGGGAGCATATAAAATTGCCTTAAACACATCTTTTAAGCTAACAATTTGATTACAGACCTCTGACCCAAAACAGTGTTGGAAACAGCTTCCCCAAAGATGCATTGCTGCCCCAGAATACAGAAGTCCTTGTTACTTTGAAGATATCTTCAGTGATGTGCATCATTCAGTTATGGCAATAAACGTAAATTACAGAAACAGAAATTAAGACAGCAAGGGCTCAGAAACTGAGGCCAAGAGCAGCATCTCTTTGCTAAGAGGTTAACGAAGCACTCATGCGTTGCTGTCACACACAATTGACTTGAAACTTTTCTGAAACATGGCTAGAAAAACCACAAACAAGAAAAGGGAATGCTCTCATCCGGAAAACTCACACTTTTAATACGCAACTGCTTTTCATGTTGCAAATAAAAACAAGGCCTTTTCATGGGCGCGAACAAAAAAAGCCATCCTCAACCCTGAATGCTTTAGGCTCTCTTCTGACTTCATAAGAATGACTCCACGTGTTGTGTCATGGAATGTAAGCAAGTGCCTCATCTGCCAGGCTGCAACCTCCAGCACCAGCCTTCTAATGCCCACCTTTCTTTGACAGAAATCTCATCCCAAACCAGAGAAACCTCCTTCAGTGAGTTATTTTCCAACACAGTACTCTCTTCATTTTGAAGGACCTGCTCTGATAGGCGTGTTCCCAAAAATCCATATGCCATGCTAAATTCTGCAGGAAAGAAAAAAACCCCCACATAGAAACCGCGACAGCGGCACTCAGAACTGCCACCCTAATGGCACAGTTCAGGTAATCAGGGAGGTAGGCAGTAACTGGACCGATTTAGGTTTGTCATAAGCGGAAAGAAATATTTGCTAGAAGGTAAGAGATCAAACAACTTCCATGCAGGAGGAGAAGACACCATTTCCTAGCCAAACGGCAACTTCCTACATCTAGGTAAGGCAGCGGGAACTGTAAGGTGTTCCGCATAACTCCTTGCATCCACTGGTCCCTTGCATCGATTAAGCTTTACCTTGGAACAGAAAAATGTCAAAACTGTAGCTAGTCAACATTCAAGCTAAAAGAATCCAGGATGTTACTCTCTTTAGCATTTCCTCTATTTCATGGCACGAACGGTATCAACTACTCAACTCTGAAATTGGAGCTATTCCTCCCTTTAAAGCCACCCTACCTACATTTCAAGAGAAATTGCACTCTAGTTAGTTAAGTAAAAAGCCAAAAAAAAACCCCAAAACAAAAGAAGGAATAAAGAAGCTCAAATGTAATAAAATTCTTGCATTATTAGACTGATTAAGGTTTCATTATTCACACTTTTTCCTCCCCCATATCACAAGATGATAACATTGATTTTAAATCCTGGAAATCCATAGGCTTACTCAACTTTGCTTATCAGTTAACAACTGTATATGATAAACCTCAGCTGCAAATTAATTTATATACTACCTCCCATGTTTTTCAAGTGTCCAGAAAGGGAAAGTATAAAGCAGGCTCCTATTCTCCCATTTTGCCATGGAAAGGTTTTTAAAAAAGGATAGTGGACAAATTTCTAAAGATGGTATTATTCCATAAAAAATAATTTTAAACAAGATATGAGGAAATTCACTAGCAGACATTGTGAAGACTTTTACATCCTTACTCTGAAGTTACTACACAGAAACCAGTACAGATTAAGTCAGCAGAACCATTTGATTCTTTCCTTCAATCAGATTTCAAAAAAATGATTGCTGAACTCCACAAGTTCCTACGTTTACAAATGAAATCAGACTATTGAGGTAAAGGTGAGAAAGAAAGCTGAACTTTCATAAAGCAGAAAATAAAGCAAAAAACAGCACTAATTGAGAATACAACCCAAAGGGTTGGCAAAGGGAAGCAAAAAGATAACTGAAGTTAGCGCATGTATGGCATTACTGATAGCTTTTCTTGATTTTAACTCAAGTATTTTAAGTGCCAATTGCAATTTTATGGTAGGCTTAACTATAAATTCATACTTTTGTATGCAAGTAAAGGATTTATAGAGCAATCAGAGCTGTCAATTCACCAACTGCACTGTTACTGCTTCTCATTATAGACATTGCCTATATTCATTGCTGCTCAGCAATCTCACACCATCTTTCACATTGCAACAAAACAAGAGAATTCAGGGAAATTATGGCAAAGACTGCAATTCTATTCTCTTCTCTGAAGCTTCATGAGCTTGCAGATGACCAGTTTCAAAAGGTAAAATGGCAATTCATCTGAGGAACACTAACTTTTAAGTATGCCTGTCATGGCATCTTTAAGCCCATACATCTTTATTTTTAGGAGTAAACGGGGAACTATCAGCAGGTTTTTTTTAAATGACACACAGATCACTGGGCAACATTAGTAACCTTAGCATTCATCATTTATTCATTCAGTTTTTCTCAGGCCAGATTCTAAACCCTCCAGGTGACTCCACCAAGGACACAGCTTAGAGGTATATAACCAAAGGGGCACGATTTCAGTGGTGTTCCAGCAGCCACAGTCATGAGCTTAAACAAAGTAATTTTTTGTAGCTAATAGTTATTCATTTAAATGGTAAGAACTCAGTCCTGAATTTAAAGCAGTTCTAGGAGTATGATGCGAGAACTCTTTTCACTCCCTTCAGTTCTGCTCAGGCTCAAGATCCACTCGTCTCAAAACGTGACACCTTCAAACCCTCCCTGTAATCACAACAGCTCACAGAAACATCGCTCCTCTTCCTGTTTTGTTTTGCATCCTATGCACTCTCCCTCACTGCTGCAGGGAAATGGACTACATCAGTACCGAGCTGGTACGCAGTGCTACCACATGGCAACTGGGATCTCACAGAAGTGCCTTGAAGTAAGAAAATGAGATTCATTAGACGGTTACTAGCTCTTTAAGCCACTTGCAGTTTTTGGCATTTTTGCTTAGCGTAAGAGGTTCTCTCTTACCATTTTTACAACTCTGTGGTTTGTCCTGACACCAGGACGCACCTCTCCTGACTGTAAATTATGGGGGGAACACGATGTCATACAGAGGGATGTAGGATAAGAAAAGGCTACTAGTGTAGTTGACAGCAAATACTCAAGCAAGATCTAATTCACTGCGTGAGTGACCATCTTTTCCTTGGAAACT
The DNA here is from genome assembly GCA_013398295.1 of Chionis minor. Taxonomy (NCBI): domain Eukaryota; kingdom Metazoa; phylum Chordata; class Aves; order Charadriiformes; family Chionidae; genus Chionis; species Chionis minor. The sequence goes on along the minus strand of VZSF01000008.1, from coordinate 26,104 downwards.
TACATAATCATCTATTCCTCAGTTAAAAAAGGGCAATTACTAGGAAACTAGCTACCTTGGGTGTATACTGCCTTAAGAATGTAAGTTAAAGAAAACTAAATCACTAAATTACTTTGTTAAAAATCTGCAATTTCCTTTCAATTGGGTAACAGGAACCTTAGAGTTTCGTAGTGAAGTCCTTTCCAATCTGAATTACCCTTTGATCCTACAAAATGTGCAAGATAGAAGCACAGCTGAAACCTAAGATGAGACAATCAAAATCTAACCAGTTTCCCCCCTTTGAAGTGAGGGGAACTGCGCGCTTATATTCATCTATCCATTCGGGATGTTCAATCTGCTCCTGCTGCCTTATTGGTGTTGTCGGGAGTTCGTTTGTTTTGGTGGGAACTGCTCAGCCATCTCTAAGTGCTTCAGGACTCCAGTTCACTGCCCTGCTGAGGTGGCAAACCTTTTTATAGTGGTGTCCAAATACAGCAGTAACGTACTGCTCTCCCTGCAGCCAGATACTTCCCCTGTTGACTGTTGCGACAGTCACTCGTGGCTTAAAGGTTGTCAGGAGGGTACCCAGTCTGCTATAAAAACCACAGAATACCAGGCTGGTCTTGGTTTGACATGCAGTTGTTTTAAGAACAAGGTCTGTAAGCAATTTTACTTATTTTTTCTGTTCAAAACACAGATCAAGGGAAAGGCAGTAGCTTCTACATTCTGCGCAGCAACAGCTGGAACATAACATTTTAGATCATGTCCTTTGGCTCTTGTTCCAAACCACCATCTGGAGAAATCTCTTTCCACACTGAAACTGATGAAGACTACAGCAAGGGCAGTAAAAATAAGCGAGTTAAAACAGATTGAAAATTGTCCTGCATTGTTTTATCCTGAGCAACAATAGGAAGAACTATTTCCATCAGCCTTGAAAGCAATCAAAAATATCAAAAAACAGACGGCATATTCTTCAGAAGAAATGCCTTTTTATAGCACAAAGTATTGCCTTTGGGCTCCCTATCATTCATAAACTCCACGGTTATGCATTTTCTGGTTTTATTTTTTAAATTTTTTGCCTTTTCACCACTTTTTTTAATATGCACATATTTTCACAGTACTTTCATCACGTTATTCATATGCAAAAATTAGACTAGGTTACGTTCATACTTGGAGACATCAGTGCTTAAACAACCGCTTTTAGTTGAATACTCCTTCCCCTCCCCTCTTTTTTTTGCACGACATTTTATATTCCTTTTGTAGCAAAACTAGCAGTTTGCAACAAGATGTATGTCGAAAAACTCGATTTGTGCACGGTGCTCATTCCTTCAAATTCCCGTTTTATTAGTTTGCAGCTCTAAGGAGCTTGAGCTCCAAGAGCACCGAGACACAGGAAATGTAGGATGAATCCGAGCTTCTCTGCTACATTACAGTGCACATGCAAAAGATCAACGTGAGGAGGAAGGAGGAAACGCTTTTCTTCATCCTGCATTGTAAAACCAGCCAAGTTCATATCGATTCAAGCAACGAGAAAAAGAATCATCTGCAGCTTGTTTTATACAGCCCTTAGCTTCAGATGTGTGACTGTTAGCGGCATTTAGAGGGGGGGGAAATAAAGTTCTACATCGGAGATTCTCCCTGCTCTCTTTTTTTTTTTTTTAACTGAGCCGATTTTATTTAAAACACTGATTAACATATGCTACTGGTTAGAATGAACCAATTATTTAAAAAAAAAAAAAGAAGAAAAAGAGAATAGTGATCAGGAGTCCACAGGGGAATTAAAGCTTGGGTATTTCACTTTTAATATGCGAGCGGTTGCTAACAGCAACCTGTCTCCCTCCCTCCCTCCCTGCCTTTAAAAGGGGGAGCAAGATTAGCATGAAATGCCAAAAGAGATACCCAATACCCGTCTCCTTTGCTCTAGGATTACGTTAGAAATTGTCTCTTGAATTACTCCGAGCAGGCGTGGACGTATTCTCAACACGCACGTGGCGTTGATGAAAAATACAGGTTTAAGACAATAGGAGGCAAAGAAAGCGACGGAGCAATGGCTCTGCCGAGAGAGAGGGGCGATCCAGGCGCGGGCTGGGTGGTAGGGAAGCAGTGCAGCAGAGCGGGATGCGCAGGAGCACCGATGACAGCATGGCTCCCGCATGACCGCCGCACCGGCAGCAGCACCGCACATTACATCACCAGCTTGGCGCAGGGCTGAGCCATCCCTCACCCGGGAGGAGCCGAGAGATGCTGCCACGCGCTGCAGCCCCGCAGCCATCCCCAAAACCTTAACGCGGGCAGAATAGGAGAGATCCGAAATCACGCAAGCCTTCCTCTCCCCGCCCTGCCAAAAATCCTCCCCGTCTGATCCCTCTGGCGAATTTCATCAGAAACAAAAAGACCCTCACCACATCTCGCTTTGCAAACGGATTTCGCTCGAGAATCAGCAGAAAGGATTTTGCGGATTGTCATGACTAAGAAAGGGAGGTTTCATCCTTCATTTATCAAATTTCTTCTAGCCGATTATTTCCTTCAGATGACAAAGCCTGAATCTCATCGAAGCTACATTTAACACAGCTATTGAAGCGCACAAATTTAACCTAAACCAAGGCTGGGTGTTCTCTGTGAACTCCACTTACTCAGCTCCTTCTATGTTACTGTAATGAGAACAAGATTAACATCTTGCCTTCACTTTCATCCATTTCTGTAAACGGATACACATTACTATGAATGCAGCATGTGCACTTTCATGACTCTGGTCAGCAGCATACTCCCAAACTCAGCACTCAAAACCAGGCAAGAATTTCTCACCAGCTCACCTATCCTCAAGTCATGAGTAAATTAGCTTCAAACTCATCTTTATTAAGGATATGTAGCGTATGCAATACTGACACAGACAAGACAAAGCAAGCAGCTCCTAATGCTATTTAGGACTAAAGCCTGTAGACGTAATGTTCCAAAGGCATTCAGATATTCAAGTGTTTGTTTCTATAGCTTTAATATTCACATGCATATTCAATCAATATATATCTATCAAAATAGTGTCAAATTTCTTTGGGAACAACACTCACTTGAAAGTAGGGGCACTGCATTATACTCACAGGTGTGCTAATCAAGTTGTCCCTCAATTTTAAAAGTCACATATGAAACCTCGCTCATTTTACGGACCAAACTAGACAAAAGCTTTTTAAACTTGATTACAACTTACCCCCTCCTGCTGCTTGCCAGCCCAACAAATCCAGTCCAAGAAATACTTGTGAGCTCCCACTATATCATGCTCAAAGTGTGAACATCAAATCTATGATGCCCCAATATGGCTGCACTCATTAAAATAAGAAAGCGCAGACGGTTACTTTTCTGTTAGCACAGGCAGCAAGTATTCACCCATCAACTTTATTCTTCATCCTTCTAGAGTATGGACAATACAAAGATGTTATACGCCCAAACTATATAGCCACCCACCTCTGTAACACTACCTGCAAAATACCACCACTAGCAAATGTTTTCCATATTATTTTGTTTCAATAGAGGGCATTCGTCACATGGGCACGTTCCAGCACCTCTGATCCATGCCTTTAAAGAACACGCTCAGACTTACCAAGTGTTATGTATTATGGTATAGATACCATGTGATACCATCTGCAAATCAGGATAACGACAATGATTCAAGCACTCTAAGTTATAATATTTTAATTAAGTTCACAAACCCAACCTAATTTAAGCTCAATTAAAATGGGTTTGTTGGTCTTCTACAACACTGACTCATTCTACACAAAATTCTAAATGCATATGATTTCCTGGAAAAGCTCTTTGAGACAACAATAGGAGCTAACATTTTAATTGTATTAAAAAGCAGCAATGTATTTTGGCATATATATGAAGGCATTACTTCAGAAGTCTGCAATGTATTTTACAAGCACTAGGTAGGATTTTAACAATGCACTACCTTCATGTCTTTGGTTCCCGACACGATTAAAGATACATAAAGTCCTCTCTGAAGATTTTAAACTCTAAAACCAATTAGCAGTCCATAGGTGTATTTCTAAACGGCCTAGCAAGCTTAATTAGAAATGTTAGCTTCTGTAGAGTAGAACCGTAACAAATGTGAAATTAGGTTTCTCTTTAGCTGTCTTCATCTTTATTTTACAATTTCCCCCCCCAACTCTTACACCATCTTATCAGGTTAAAACACAAGTTTATGGCAGCAGTGCAGCACAGCAACAGTTGACACATTATTTAGTTTGGCAAATATTTTTATTTTTACACATTAATAATGAGAAGCATTCTCTACTAAAGTCCTTTTGGTATAGAGCCACTTTTGTGGTGGACAAGTCATGTGGCACCATTCTTATTTGCTTCTGAGCTCCAGTACCCTGACATCCCATTCAAATCACCAAACTCTCATATCTACTATTATTTAAACAAAAAACAATGAAACTCCGAGAAACTCAGTCATGCCAGAGGTTTACTGAGTCTTTTAACCCGGCAGCTATTGAAAGCTTGAACATGAAGTAGCGTCACATCATTTCCAGCACAAGTCATTTGGGTATTTGAAAGCATATAGACAGATGATGGATGTATTCTGGACTCAGCACAGGGGAAAGGGCATTGAGTCCAACACTGTGTTATGGAGCATCCAGTCAGAAGACTGCAAGACTTGGACTGCAACTTCTCCATGAGAGACTTCCCCAGAATTTTTGATAGCTGATACATCACAACAGCCTTCCTTCATGCTTCCCTAACTAACTATGAGTGTGTATGTCCAGCACTGCCTAGCACATTTGATATACACCAACAATCTTACTAAGTCCTTTATGCACACAGTTTTCTTGTTAGACACTTTATCCCCACTACCACTGCGTCAGCTTTGCTCGTGCTAATAATAGGTCAGTTCATCAGCACTACTTGACTACAAGAGTAATAAAAGTAGATGGAACACTTTATCTACTGTCCGTTTACTCTTCCTAACATGTATCAGGAGGACTAGTCCTCTTCAGAAGTTACTTTTAACAGAACTTGAAGTATATATACACATCAGCTTGAGATGTCTGGAGACCCTTTCTTACAGCAGATGCTTTGACTTGGTATACTTCTGTCCTCACGAGGATCAGAACAAGACTTAGGCCATTACCATACACAACTCAATTGTATACAAATTTATCCCAGTTAGCTGAAATCAGTACATTTTCAATGCCAATGTAGTTCTGAATGCAGTAACCAAGCACCAAACACAAACTCTATGCCTTATAAGTCTTCAAAAAAGGAGCTGCAAGCAAGCTAGCAGGATACGTTTCCGTCAGAATGCTCATACTGTTAGCCACAAGAAAACTGGCCTTATTTCAAAGCAGACTAAAAATTGCACTACCATCTCAACATCTGGGGAAAACAAATGTAACATACTTGAGACTCCTTAAAGGTAAAATTTTGGACTAACAGGACTTACTTTGTCACTTATGCTTGAAATAACGACACGCATGATGACACTAAGAATCCAAGTTACAGCACCATAACACAGCATCTCTACTTGACTTCTTGATAGCTTTTTTTATTAAGTAATCATTTTATAAATAAAGTTAATTTAATAGTCAAAATCAACAAAGCTAAAGTTTATTTGGATGTATGAGAAAATACCTTGAATGAGTTCAAAATGCTTCTCAGACAGGGCCAATAGCAGAAGCTTAAGCTTCCTACCAAAGCAGCCTGTCGCTGGCAGATGTGAGATAATCCTGTCCTTACACAAGGCCTGCTTTTGTCTCCTTTGGGTAATTGATTGCCATCAAAAACACTTTTCAAATGAGTATTCTTATGTCCAGATTTTTTGAACTGTCATTCTTCAAAATCTTGGCTCACTGGCTTTCTATGGATATAAGCTCCCTGACCTTATCAGATTGGTTTTGATCTCTCCAATTTAGAGCATACCATTCCACATTCAAGATACTGGCATTTAAAAATTTGATTTCTCACAAAGACTTCTAATTAAATTTGACAGTAAGGTTTATTGTGATTTCCTTTTTTTCGTTGTTGAACTAAGGTTCGAAATAGCTGATGATTCTGAGCAACAGCCTTTTACCTCCACTGAATATTTGCTTTGCAATATCCAAAAAACCTGAATCACTCTTAGATTACAACTACCGCAAGAAAGAATTGCTACAGAGCCTCTAGATAGGAAGTAAAATTTTCCAGTCTGATTCCATTTACCAGCTCAGCCCAGTGGTGGTGTTAGTCAATCAGCACATATCAACTGATTACAACTGAATTTAAGGCTTAACTATACCAGGTATTGTAACTCCTTCCATCAAACATATTAATGCAATGTGATACAATTAGAGTAGGAAAGAAGTAACTACTGGCAGCCAGTGGACTAACCATAAAGATCCAGAGGAAAGTTACTTATCAGTTACAGTTTTCCAAAAAGGAGATACTCCACTATGAAGTGTTAAGCGCTAATCAAAGTGCTACCTCAGAAGCCCACTGTGAAACTAAGGTATTTTAATTTTCTTCTACAGACATCTGTACAAACAGTTATTGGTGGCTCATGAAATGATTGCAGGAGGTATACATGTGTGCACACAGCAAACGCCAAGGAATGGGTTCTTTCAAGTTCCATGCAACTGTACTATCAAGGGCATAATTCAGTGAATATTCCCTTTTAGTGACACTGCCAGCTTAATCCAGGGCTTTATGATAATTACCAAAAGCTGGGGATTCTTAGTTTGATTAACCACCACCATGTCAGTAGTCTGAACAGAGGCTACCACATCTTAAATCCTGTTTATCGAGTATAGCTGCCCATTTACACACTGGTTAAAAATAAAAAATTTGAACAGAGATCTCCCCACTGAAAAGGGCAAGCCATCTGGGAGAAACACATTTTAGGGAAGTTTCACTGTTAGGGAGGAGAAAGAACGATACACAGGAAATTTTCAATATAAATAGAATTCTCCACAACCTCAAAAAAGAGAAAGGCTATTAAAACTATCACGGTCTAGCAGGAAGAGAATCTCTTGACAAACACAACCCAATGCACAAGGCAGGCAAGTACACAGATATCTACACACAAATTTAAAGCAGGACAGAGAGTTGAGCTAAATACAAGGCCAAAGAAAACAACCCTTTGTTGAAGGCAAGTTCATACAGACTTGTACGTGTAAGTCAAATATCTGTAACTGATTTTGCACATTTTTTGGTTAGTGTTAAAAAAATTTAAGTTGAAATACTCATCTTTGCCTTCCTTAAGAGAAAACTGAGTGACAGTTATTGGTCAACAACAAGGCACTCCATCCACATGGGTATGTGCATCTCAAACAGGATGACACAGGGACATCAACAAGCATCCTTCTTACTAACAGACTGCTCCATCAAGAGCAAAAGGATATGAACTTTAAAACACTGAATAAACTGGTTGGAGAACTATTTTGCAAAAACATGACACAATTCTTTTATAGTGACAGCCATGAAACTCTCTCAGACACACCATGAATTAGTAAGAAACGCAAATGAATTTAGAAAAAACAACTTTCTAAGGCTGACAAGGTAAACCACGATTGAAGAAGTTAACTTAAGTTAGATCTATGTTTAAATGAAAGAAATGCATTATAATGTTTAAACAAGCATTTAGACACATTGTTTAAGGAACCATCAGTATTTTACCTCTGAATGAAACTCTGCAAGTTCACATCCAAAACCCAAGTTAAATTAACCAACTTGTAAGTAAAGTCCATGAGAATCAGTTCAATGATTTCAGTTGTGTAATAGTCTTGAAAGGAGAGCCTGTACTTAGTCTAAAAAAAGCATTTAACTTATTGAACTTCTAACAAAGTGACTGCCTGTAAATAATAGAAATCAATATCACACAGTAAAAGAAATGTACATTGTGGACTTAAAAAAAAAATCCTTTATGCTTAAACTTACAGTCAAAAAAGAAAATACGATCTACTCATTCAATACATGCCTTGTATCTCTGCACACTTGTAAAGTAATAGCAGAACAGAAGCATATTAGTGAAGACAAAGAACTGCCTCTAGTATCAGACCATGGAGCTGATACAGTTCTGAAACTCCAGCCCAACAAACAAACAGAAGATGAGCTAAGTTAGATAAACCAACTGCACCCATACATTTCTATTCAAGGGTACCACACATCAAGAGCTCATCTGTGAGTTTGAATTTTCACATGCTGTGGCAAGCCCAAGCAAAGTTAACTGTATGTCATATGCCAACTAGAGTCTTCAATTGGAAAAGATCTTCAGTGGTGCTTCTTGTTTCCAAAAAGAGATTAAGAACTTCTTTTTTTAAGGGAAGTATCATGGAAACCCCTCATTACAATAAAATTAACCTAAAGCAGAAAAGAGCACTTGTTGGAAAGCCATTGGAGATTATGGATCAAATGACAAAAGCCAGAATTACTGCATTACACTAGCCAGCTACAATGCCATCTTCTGAATTTTCACTCTCCAGAATAGCAGCTTTAGAACAAGAAAACAACTGTGTTGCTACTGGCTCAGAGATGCCTTTGAATGAATAGCTGTCAGGTGAGCAATGCTATTTTGACATAGGCAGCCATAAGCTTATCTGTGTACATCCTTAGCTCCAAAATCTTCTTCATTTACTTGGAAGTGCTGTTCACTCTGAACACACCACAGGCATTCCTTCTTCATAATGAGTTCAGTATCTGCATTTATGCTCCCTTTAGCAGATGACTAATATTACAAGCACGCTATTTTGATTGACATCTAATACCATAGCTGCCATTATCACTTACATCATGCTAAAACATGAAGTGTTACCCACATCTATTTGGAGAGTAAAAGAATACAGAATTGCTTTGACACATTGTCAAGAAGCACTGTCAAGCTTCACCCACCATAGCTATGTTTTCTGTTTCTCCACCTTACAAGGTCATTAACTAACATACAAGTAGAGAGGATTCTACCATATTATAGCTACATATTCCATTTAATTTTGAATATTATACAGTAACATGCCATTACAAGACAAAGTTCAAGAAATATTCAAGTGACTTACCATTCAGAAGTATCAGCACACCATTTTTTTGTTTTGTATCCCATTTATAAGAATACATTGTTCATTCCACAGAGGCTCAACATGTCTGTGGCCAACAGAATGGATCAACTAAACGATGCTTGGGAACAACAGCAAATTAAAACCTTATCCCTTTACCAGGAAAAATGAATCCTGATTTCAAAAACTCAGATTTGAGTTCAAGACATCAGTGAATTTGATATAGTTTCCACAACTGCTATATTTCTGTCTTGTCCAAGAAGCTCTATTTCCAATTCAAAACATTTTTCGACTAGCCTTGTTTGAGCAATCAGATGAAAAAAGGTACAATAGATGTTCAAAATCCAAGTCATCTTTGTCAACTCATATCCTCTGCCTGTACCGTTTGCTTGACTGTCAGTTTGCTTAACAGTTGCTCTGCCTGGATTTACTACCAAATAGGCTTTGACAATGATTGCTATTTAATCCTATGTAATACCCAGATGCAACTGTTCCCAGATCGGAGGACAGTTTAAAAACACAGTCTCCTCCCCAGCTACATACACGTCTGGAATCATACACTAGAAATCTTGTAGCTGCAAAACTCAACAATAGAAAGGAACACTATTGCAAATAAAAACTATTAATCTTCGATATATTTATCTATGACAAGCGCAAATAAGGCTTCTAATTCCTTACTTAAACTTTCAGTTTAATAATCTGAACTTTCCAATGTTTGTACTTTGGGCAATGACATCCAGTAAAACTGAGTAACGAGTTCATCACCTAAGCACTGGGACTTAAACCCCCCTTCATACAGCACACAACAAATGGGAAAACCTGAAATATGAAATGCAGTGTAATTTAAACTCAACAGTCACCTTTCTCTCTGCCCACTCATCTTACACAAGCCTCCTGTTTCAACTGTAGAAACTGAACACTAGCTGGACATCCACTAGCAATTCCCTGTCATTACTGACACCTTCAGAGCTATCTACTTCAAGGATCTGCAATTTTTTTGGTAGTTGGATCAACTGTAAACTTAATCCTATGCTTTGTTTGTATGAATTCTAGTATCTAATCATCATGGTACAATAACAAATATTTGTTACATAAAAAGCTTCAGTGTACATGAGAATTTGCTAGCAAGGAGATCCCACATAAGTATATAACAAAATCTAGAATTATTTCCTTAATCACTTCATCTCTGCTTATATTTATATGAAACAGAACCCTTCAATTATCCCTGAACATCCACATCCTAGTTTCTGAAATGCTTACCCTCCTGAAGACATTGTCATGATCTAAATGAAAGTCAACATACACACTGCCTTAGAAAATTAAAACAGAAGTGACATATTTAAAATTTATCCTATTCTCTAAAGCACTAGAAAATCCTTTCCAAAACAAAACAAACACCCCAATATTCTGTCTAGTTACTACACTACAGATTTAAACAAACAACATAAACAATTATTAGCTGTCTGATAAATTTATCATTTCAACATAACACATCCCTAAGATTTAGATAATGCTCTACATCAATTAAGAACAAACTAAGCACTAGTAGAATGAGTAACAACTCCTGCCTACAGCACCAGATGATAAAACTTAAGATAAATTACAGTGGAGCAGAACAAAATATTCTGCTTGATTTCACCCTCAAGATATCTAATGCTCTATTATTTAATCATCTCTAATCAAAAAGCCTACATAGCTTAAAAATAATATGACCTATGGATTTAAACTTCTTAATGTCACCTATGAGTATGAGAGATTACTGCTGTCACTTAAGAGAAACTGGCTCATTTGGGTTGGGTTGACAAAGACAAAATATTGAAAAAAACAAAAAAATTTCAGCTTAATTGCTGTTTTCCAAGACTGACTGACAGTGTGTCACAGGAAAGCACAAGAAATCCAGGTCATAACCAGAGCACTTCTAGGCAAAGTGACTCAACGTCTCTACTCCACGACAGCTCTGGTAAAGTGCCACATCTTATCAGACTTACAGCTTCAGCCTTATTCACAGGCTGCTGTCTTCATGCTTCAGGAAAGGCTGAATTCAAATTTGGCCTCTGCATTACCTAAGTTACCCAGTTTACACCAAGGAAAAAGGAATACGTGTATTTGCTTTAAACTAGACATTGCCACTTTGGTGCTTAAAGAACTCAAAGACATTTAAGACAACCCTGAATTAAAACAGCCCTTTCTCTCTCATTGCAACCTGGAATATTACTCACTGCTGCTCTGTACAGCAGAAGCATTTGGGCAGACAAAGATTCCAGCTTCCCTGTCAGCACTGGTCTTCCACAGATTTGTTTAACAACTTGTACAGCAAAACTAGGAGCAAGACAGATAATTTCCAGATTTCTGCATAGTGTGCCAATACTTCATGAACCTTGCCTTTTGTTTCCAGGACTTCCAAATGAAGCAGCATGATTTTGTTAAAACCACCACAGCAGCGAATGGCAGATTTTCTGATTAAAAAAAAAAAAAGTGGTATGACTGAGAAAAACTTTTTTTAAGGAAATCAAGAAAGACAGAATCCTCTTTTACTACTTTGCCTGTGCTCACCATGTAACAGAATGCCTCCCTGATGTGTGTACCAGAAAGTGTGTCAGTGACAGCTATGCAACGGTGAAAACATTTGATCAGCATCACAGCAAACGTATCCGTCCGCAGCACTGACACCTTTCCCGACAGACCTAGGACACGGGCTGTCCTAGTTGAGGGCTGCTGCGATTCCCTGTCAGTCTGCTACAGAAAAAGAAAATTACTAAACCCCCTTGTTCTTCTTCAGGAAATGAGAGTACAAAGGAAACCAAGAAATCTCTTTTAGCCATTTCCAGACAACATGCCTTTAACATGACTCAGGCACTTGAAAGAGCGTTTTACCATGAAACACTGCTCCATACATCAGCAATTACTTCAGTGAGACTATGCCAACTATGTAAGCAATTCAACTTCCAACAGGATGCCAGGGTTCGCTGCTGAATATGAATGCAGCTCACTGTGACAGGCCAGTATCCATGTAGTACTACATGCTGGCCCTGCCAACATCATGTGGGCAAACCTATCAAAGAAACAATTATCCCCCAAAGAATTGTCTAGACACACTACCTAACTCCAAGCTAAACACAGGACACATAGGGAACTCTTTCATTCGCAACTGCAGGTACATTTGGGCCAAGCCTGACGCAGTTGACTTCTCCGCAGCACGGCCCCAGTGATCCCGACGCGGGGACCGGGATGGAGGAGCCCAGCTGCGCCTGCACGTAACCCACCGAGTTAACCTACAGAAAGAAAAGCACACAAGGTAGAGTCAAAAAAAAAAATAATTATAAACTGCCCACTGCCCTCATTTTCCGTATCCTTTCATACAATCTCATCCCATGCACATTTTCTGTTGTTTCTTGAAGTATCATTGCAGGATTAAATTCAGGACATTAGAAGTTACAGCTCCATTCTTCCTAAATAAATTTCTAAATCATTCCTTTTAGTTTACATGACTACTTGAGAGAGATTAAGAGGTAAACCTTTCGCTAGTCATAGAACCAATTCTCATTCCACAAATCTTTTTTAATATTAAATCTTATTTAAATTTAATTCTCGGTATATTCTTGCCCAAAACCAATGTATTAGTTCAGTGTTGGCGTATCTGAAAATCAGTTATAACTCATAGTGCTGTGCATCTCATGCTTCATCTTCGGAAAATTCCTCACACTTAACATTCACACAGTTTGCAGAATGAACTTTACAGAGGCCTATGTGCATAAAACCACCTGAATTTGAGCTGCATCATGATGCTGCTTGAGTTTGGGATTTTTAGTACCCCTTTGTCATTATGGTTAACTGCAGCTTCAGTATTCTGCCCTGAAGAGCTAACATTTCCACATCACACTTTTGTAGCTTAAACTTGCACAGGAATGCGTACAGGATAACAAGGACCTGTAAGCAGTTAAACTAGGCAGTCTTCAGACATCTTTTAACATACCAAGACACTTAGATTTATGTCTTCACCTACAGTTCTTCACTGCTATACAGGAATTCTCTGACATAACAGACAGTCCATGATTTCCCCTCCACCTGCCACAGAAATTATGCTGCATTTCTTTAAGATTGCTGCCTTTCGCCAGAAGCAGTCCTGTGGCTACATCTATGATGCCAACGTAGAAGTGAGTTCCCTATTCTGCCTCAGTTTTCTGAGTGATAAATTTTCTTCACTCCCCAACTGCAGAAACAAAATTTCAACATCAGCCAGTACTTTGCTATTTTTAGACCTGTATTTAACAAACTATCCTGCATATTCAGATTCTTTCTACACCCTTTAAGTGAACAGAAGCCTGTAAATTGAAACAAGTTATCAAAAAATTCTCAGGCAAGTTCTACTAGGGCACCCGAAACATTTTAGGACCCTGAGAGACCAAGCAGCTCCTCCTGGCTCTGTGTAACTCAGATGCTGGTTTCAAATACAGAATGGCTCAGATTGGAAGGAACCTTGGGAAGCCCACAGTACAATCTCCTGCTCCAAGTAGGATCAGCTCTCAGGTCAGATCAGGTTGCTCAGGGTCTAATCCAGCTGGGTCTAAGAAATCTCCAAGGGACATATTCCACAGCCTCTCTGCTCAACCTTTTCTGGTGCTCAGTTACCCTGCTGTGTTTCAGTTCATGACTGTTGTCTCTTGTTCCTCCCACCACATGCAAAAAGACCCTGACTTCTCAGTTCCCTCTTTCTAGGTATCAGAAAGTTACTAATAGGTCCCCTGAAGCCCTCTTGTCCCCAGGGTGAACAAGCCCAGTCATCTTAGCCCTTCCTCATGCGGCAATGGCTCGAACCCAACAATGTTGCTCAACACAATATTCCAGATACCGAGTACAGGGTGGACATTCATCATCCCAATCTACTAGCTACGTTCCTGTTAACATTGCCCAGGATGCTGTTACTCTTCCTCATTGCCAGAGCACACTACCAGCTCATGTTTAGCCTGCTGCCCACCAGGGCAGCCACAGCCTTCTATGTGGAGCTGCTGTCAACCACTCAGTCCCCAGACTGTACCAAAGCAGGGAGTTAATCTATTCCACGTGCAGGACTTTGCATTTGTCCTTGTTGGATTTCATGAGCACATAACTTTACCCTGTCTAGGCCCCTCTGAATAACAGCCTGCCCTCATGCATATGGAGTATAGTACCCAGTCTGGTGACACCCACGAACTTAATGAGGGTACAGTGTCTCCTCCTCCAGTTCACTGATCAAGGTGTGAGACAGCACAGCGCTCAGAATAGAGGAACTCCTCTTGTAACAGGTACAGAATGAATCATTAACCACAACCCTCTGAGCCTGAAGACTCAAGCAGTTTTTCACTCAACAAGCCATCCACCTATCTAGATCACACTGTCCCAAGTTGAATATAAGCTTGTTGCTGTGGGGAGACCATGCCAAAAGCCTTGCTGAAATCAAAATAGATCATATCCACTGCTCTCTGCCTTATTCACAGACCCAGTAATTTCATCACAGAGGGTGATTGGGTTGGTCAGACATGATTTACCTTTGGTAAACCCATGATGGCTATTTCCAATCAACACCAGCACCTTCACATGCCTACAGTTGACTTCCAAGTGGACTTGGTTCGTGATTTTTCCATGGACCAAAGTGAAGTTGACCAACCTGTAGTTCCCTGGATAATGCTTCTTGCTCTTCTTGAAGATAGGTGGAGCATTTGCCATTCTCCAGTCATTGAGAAAACTCCTCTAATCTCCACAACCTTCCAAAGATGATAGAGTATGGCTATTCTAACATCAAGCAGATCTCTCAGCACCCTCAGATGCATCCCACCTGGTCCCATGGATTTTGAGTAGGTCAAGACTTCAAGAGATCTCCGACTTGAGCCTTTTCCACTACTGATTGTTCCTCTCCTCCCCAAATCCTGTCTGCAGGTAAAAAGACGTGGTATATCTTCACAGAAAAGAAGGCATTGAGTACCTCAACCTCATCTGCATCAGTGGTAACTAAATCACCCACCCCACCCAGCAGCGAGGCCAGTTTTTCCTTTTTTATTCCTCTGCTGTTAATGTAGCAGCAGCAGCTCTTCTTGTTGCCCTCGACGTCCATCTCTTATTTCAACTCTGGCTGAACTTCTGCTTTCCTGTGCGTTACTACTTGGCATTTTTCCTGCAGATAAACTGATATCATCAACTTTCCTGGACTTCACCTCATTCACTGTCTCAAGAGCTTTCCCCTTGAACCGATTGCTCCTAAAGTCTGATTTATCATTGGACCTGGAGGGAAGGTACAACATGACCATATCATTGTGCACAGAGACATTCCTTATTACCATTTAGTTTTCACAACCTGTTCCAAAAATCCCAGTCTACAGATCAACTTCATACAGTTACTGCTGAGCCCCTAGAAATACATTGCCTAAATGTATTTCTCGTTCTTATATTCTCATTTGCTTACTGAAAAATACCCAGAATGCACCTTATTCTTAAAACAGGGAACAATTATAGGAAACGGTGGGATGAGTAATATCACTATTTTCAGTGTGATGGAATAACTCAATTCTAGTTCTGCTAGAGTAACCTCTCCGACTGGACTATCTGCAATCAAACCTTGAGCTCCTTTATGCAAACAAAACTAAATGAACATATTAACCAAGTCACTGTTAGGATTGCATATTAGCATTCAAAGTTCTGAGTTATCTTCCTCTTCAAGTGAATAATCTCAGAAAACCCCATCTGTTTATCATTCTACTAACCTTCCTGTTACAAATCCAGATGATTGCAACAAGTTGTTAAATAGAAAAAGATGCCAACAATATCATAGGTCTATAATTTAATCTCTGAAGAAAAAGTGACAGAGGAGCACTGTAAATATACAGAGATGATCTAAAGATTCTTTTATTGACCATTAAATCATAACAACATTCTTAACAATTAAATCTTGAGCTAACCACAGAGTCATCGAGTTCAAAAACATGGGTGGTCAACCTGTCACATATAAGGTTGTAATAAAACATCATAAATTACCATCAGATTATTCACTCCCGTCGAAGCAAACCCAACAATTTAGCCATTTGCATCCACCTCCCTTGAGTAATCTTCTGCCAAAGGTTAACAGAGAGCAGTAGTTCTCTGTAATTTCAAACATTCACCAAGAAAAACAGCAAATCCTGTGTGTGTGAAATGTTGTTTATGCCCTTTTTACATATTTAAGTTTAACAAGCCAAAAATCCAACAGATGCAGTCATAGCCTGTTTGGGTAATTGTAGTGAATTTTTAGACAAATAAGGCATTCTCCTTGGGAGGCTGAGAAATACAATAAACGTAATGGATAGTTAGATTAAAAATGCTATGCTTGCAAACTACAGCCCACAAGAAATCATCTGTCTAGGAACATATCTATATTCCCTGTCTGGAAGAAAAGTTAAACAGCTTCTAAGAGGGATTTTGACAAACAGGTGAAACTACTTTCTTCTTTAAATAAAGACAACCGAAGTCATGTGCTAAACTGAACATTTGCTTTGGTTTTGACCACAGTTCTACTGCTCCTACAGGTAGAAGAGCAGCAGTATCACAAGCTGTATCAATTCTGATACTGCCATTCCTAATTACATTGCCATTAATCAGTGCAGGTATCACAGAAAGCATAATTCCACTGACGCTCCTGCTTAACAAAGCACTTTAAGCTAATATGATTATGACAGGTTTAGTTGCACTTCATTCCAGTAGCTTCATAGTCCTCTTGCCAAGTTGCACAGGCCAGAGACTTCAGTCTTCTGAATTCTGCAATTCAGTATCAGGAAAATCCCTCCTCATTGTAGGTAAGCAAATACCTTAACTAATTTATACCTGGCAAGTTTGATTATCACAGAGAACACATGGTAACAGGTAGGAAACCCCTTCAACAAACCACCCATGAAAAACGACTTATTTTATTGAGCTTTTTGAAATCAGTGAAGTGATACTATTACAGCTCTGAACACACGCAGCTTTCCTTTCATTACTCAACTTTTTCCATCCACTCAAGAGATCATCTTAGTGTAAAACTTCTCAGTTCAGTTTTTCACAGGAAGCTTTTTCCATTGTGTGACAAGCCCACAATGCAGCAACTGTAGACTCTGGCCCAAAGCAAAGGACGGGAGCTCACCTCACTTAATCCAGTGGCGCAGTTGCAGGGGCTTTTACCTGGTAAACTGGCAGTTTAACAGAGTGAGCCGCATCAAACCGCTGGTATCTGCACCGTAGTTACATGATTAGATGAACTGATCCATCTCAAGTCCACAGATGTGTAAACATGACAAACCAACAGATCACCATACCATCACCTATAATGCTCCATCGATGGGGGACTAAACACCTAGTTTAGCTGCATTCCTTGAGAACTCACAGCAAACTACCAGGTCAGCCCTGCACAACAATCCAGCCTGCGAGATATATATATTTATTTTTTCTTTTAAATGAAGAACTCCTCAAATGTCTTTTCAGGTTAGGCACCTCCACCTTCTGGATACTCGGAAATTTCTATTTTGGCAGAAATTTCTCCACCATCTAGCTTTTCTTCCTGTCCACTTGCAACTAACCTCATTTAGTTTCCTTTCCATTAAAACCACAATGATCCACATTAAGGAGTTCAGCCCACCAAATCAATCACAAACATTTATTCCATTTATTATATTAAAAAAAAAAAAAATCTATTTCACTTGCCACTGAAATGCATCTCTCTTCCGTAGAAGTTATATAACTGGAAATACGAGTTCTAAAACATTTCCAAACTTCAATATCAGACCTGACTTAAAAATGTGTTGATAACAACTCATTTTCTAGAACTTGTTTGGGAACTGTAAGAATGCTATAAATTCTGACCCTTGCATTTAGTGCTTCTAGCATCCTGAAGCTTAAATTAGTAACACTTATATAACACATGATATTAAAATATACATATACAGATATTATTTAACCTTCGCAAAAGATGTTAATGAGGCTGAGACAGGCATTTCATTTCTATCCCATTGAGATGAAATATATTTCTATATAATATTATAAAACTGTGGAAATTAACATCAGCCACCGGACCATGCTTTACAGTAATGCTGCAGAATCAAAGAAAGCAAACTTTCTGGCAGTGCTTTTTGTAACACTGCAGTTGAATTTGTCAATGCCTTAAAAGCCTCTTCTGTTTAATGTTTTAACTATTCTTATTGGAAATTTCAGATCAAATCGCAATAAGAGATTGTTTCGGGATGTGTTTCAGGAAAGTCAGTAAGGTTGTTTGTTTGTTTTAAATAGATAAGAAGATAAACTAACAGGAATGTCTTAAAAGTGTCTACTTGTGTCAAGGGCATAAGGGTGCCGTCTGGCAACAAGTTCTCCTCTCCTCCCCCCCCAAAAAAAAATTATACTTTGTAACTGATATAACTTAAACATAAATTTTTGTACAAAGTGCTACTTAGAGAAATTTTTTGTCTTGAAACACATAACATGCAGAACACTTAAAATGAACTTTGCGAGACTAATGTTGAAGTGTGAAACGCCAGCCACAACATACATGCTATCTAACATTCAGCTTTGCATGTCAGACGGGCATATATTACTAATGCTTAATAATTCTGTTTACACCTCAAAAGCCCTACATAGTTCTTTCCCAATTTTTCAAATAAAGCTTCTCAAGCATGCAAAAATTCTCTGCAAACTTAGCTGCAAATTTTCTATTACATTTAACCAAATCTTTGGTTAAATTGAAAAACTTCTAAGCTAAAATGCATTTGGTATCCCCTGCCTTATCAAACATTAGCCCGTGCTCAAGAAGATGTCGTGTTCACAGTATGAAGATCTGCTGATTTTATTTTGCCTTTTTTTTTTTAAACCAGAGGAATTCAACTAGAATCTACAATATTTTCCTATGTCTTTATGGCAGCAAAATACTGAACTTTTATGTACTCTTGCCATCATTTTCCAACCTTTACAAAGGATCCCTATTTTTGTAGGTACACACTCTTCTCTGAACTATCAACTTAAAGGACTTTTTAAGTCATACAGAAAGGGGTTGACTTGACAACTATGAAGATTCATTCCACACTCACAAATTAAGCACACAGTACAACGTGTACCATAAATATAATTCTGGCAGTATCAAGTACATCAAGAGCCAAAAGGTTAGTTTAGTCTGCGTGTCCACCTTAGCTTAGCTCCTGGCCTACATCATGCCTTAGGCAGTTGTGGCAGTTGCACCAATTCGTGAAATGATGCATGTACTGTAAGCAAACCTGCAGAGAGAATCTTTTTAGACAGGCTAACAGCCACACAATCGTGCTGACGTGAGCTGAAAGATGCTTTCATTTTTTTCTGACACAGTAGAGCATCTCACTCATGCCCCTGCATCAATGGAAAAGGTTATCCAGTCACAGAAAGATTTCACATTTCTCCAAAATAATTGTCAATACTTGGACTGATTGATTTTTTTCTTAATGACTACTTACTGATTAATAAATTGGTTTTGGTTTAGCCCATACCCAGACTTTGTGGAAACACAGACTGGTTAAGGCAAATTGAGGTTTGAAAAAATATTCTAACTCCTTGAACAGAGAGGTTAACTCTACATCCCTGCTTTCACCAGTCAGTTGAGAGGGTCAGACCACAAAAGCAATCCACAAAGGTATTCAAACATGACAAATTCTTATACAAAGATATATCCGAGTTAAAACAAACTCCATTTCAAAGAGTTCGCATGAGAAAAAGGAGGCAAAGAGAAATCAAACACCTAACTCTGAACTTCAACCAAATATATTCACCCTGCCCATCTGAAGAGACAAATTTCTACTATTGCCAGACAATTTAAAGCATTCACATTTGTTTCTGTGGCTTTTGTCAAGTTCACACAGTGCTCCTAGATCACTTGATGTGTTGAAGAAAGTTGAGTCACTTACCAGAATCGGAGCTCCCTTCACCCTTACAGGCTAAAACCTAATGTTGACACAAGCTTCCAAATACAACAAAGATTCTGAAGAATTTAATTTAGGAGGCTGATACACAGGTGCAAACTGATAAAGAATAGGCAAAATTGCCAAATCAGCACCTTGGTGCAGAAGCTTAATAGCACAATCCATGTGTTGGTTCAGCTTTTCTATCTGCCTCCCTACCTACATGTCTGTGTACAAGGAGGAAATCTCGACACGCAGACTACTCTTTTCAGTTTTCCATACCACTGCATAAGAGTTCAAGTTCAATGCCAAAACGTCAACAATTCCATAAAGACTATTCTCATTTCAAGGAACTTAGAGAGGCCACGAACTGCAGATATAATAATCAGGCAGGGAAAATAAGAAGAAATACCCCTTTGCCACCCCTCACCTCTCCCCACCTCCCAATTCTCATCATCTTGACCAATACGTATCTAACCATCAGCAGGCATCATCTTCTGTCTAACCAGTCTGATTATTATAAATAGCTATTATCTATTTTTTCTTTGATCTACAGCCTCAGAAATCTTACTCATTCAGAGTGATTTTTAAGATGGTTATAGCACAAAATGAAATGAGGAAGACATGAAAATATCTGATTAGAGGGAATAAGGCTGTCGTAGCTCTCCTTTTTATTAATAACAACTAGGGTACAGTTCTGGGTCACTAAGGACAGCACCAACATCATCTCCCTTTCCCACTCTGAATTTAAAATGAGGCTTTGCGTCAAAAGAACTAGCCATGAACCATTCACTGGATAGGACACAAAGCCGAAACTCTGTACTTTTTCCCCATAGTACTCAAGAACATAAAGAGATGTGGGAGCTACAAACTGCTTCAGCTCAGAGCTCAGGTAAATGCAAGAGGCCAGTACTGAGATGGTAGGCACATCTAAAACTACACATAGGAGTAATAGCATTGGTTATGCTTCCTGCTTTAAAATGGAACACAAAAAATAAAATTGTCCTTCATTTGCATTTCAGGCTGGCAGAAATACAAAATTTGAGCTAAATTTCAGCATTCAGCTTAATTGACATAGCTTTTCTTTTCGTTTTATGTACTGACTTGAGTAGCTTTCCAGCACTGATAAGGAAAGCTTCTTGTGTGCATGTTGTGTTGCAGTTAGATCCTGTCACCTACCTTCCCTTGCAGCTTTTTAGCCCTGCTGGAACAGCTTTCATATCAGTTTTCATCTGCAATTCCTCAGTCTGCTTAGACAGTATTTACAGATGGGACTTCTCAAGTATGTTTTCCATACTTTTTCAACAACAACCGACTTTCAAAATTCATTTTTAAAAATCCTTGAAATCTCTTTTAAAAAAATCCTAGAAAAATCTGCTCATCTTCTTTAACAATGCCAAATACATTGGTAGATAAAGTTTCATCCTCAGACAACACCCTACTTATTGGAGATATATCTTATAGGGAAAAAATTTCTCCGCTATTAACTGTCTCTGTAGACATATTTTCTAACTGATAATATTACTCAGATCTTCCTTTTTGCAGAACATTGGCAGTATTTCAAAAGTGAGTCAGTCTCTTAAAATACATATTGCATCACTGTAGGGATACCATTCAAGAGTCCACTTAAAATTTACACAGAACATTCTTTCTAAAACCTATTTCCAGAAAGTTAATGCCCTCTGAGAGCAAAGCAAGTAAAAGCGTTTCAGCTACTGACTCTCAAGGAGTTCCTAAGCAGGAGCTAAAGGGATGCAACAATCCAGCCATCAACAGGCAATTAAACAAGCCATTCACGTTTTGAAGACCACAAGCAACTTTTTGGAAACAGTTCTTTTTTTGCAAGATGCCTCTTCACTGGGTACCTGACTAACCATATTCCTGCTAATTGCATGTTAGGTATCACTTCCACTCGACCTGCTGATGCTAAGCTGCCAGTTGCCCTAGTGTTACTTTCCATATCTCCGTGTTGTCCTCTCACATTACTTTCTCCATAATCAGCCCATGGACAAACCAACCTACTCTGACTTCAGCATCATCCCTTAATGGATCTCCACTCATTAGTAACTGCAAAAAGCAAGAATGCACTAATAGAAAAAGTATAAAACCCTAATGCCCTACCAGTGTTAAAGTAACAAAATGGCAACACAGCATTTGGACACTAATGGTGCTGAAACAAATTAATGCCAGTTATGACTGCTAAAGTTATTGGTGACATCAAGAAACCCTATCTCAGTGCAACATTTGATAGAGTAACAGATAGCTTGTTTAGCTGAACTCGGCGAGAAGGACCTCACCCTAATAGGCATGCCTTAGAAGGACTTTTCAAGAAGAAGAAATTAGATACTTTCTATCTGCTCCACTCAATGGTGCTCCAATCCCAAACCGTCTCTACTCTCCATCAACGCTCAGACAAGTCAAGCTGTCCACACAATTAAACGATTCAGCTTTCAGCTAGATAAGCAAAAGGAAAGCACCCAAATGAAGCCAATGTTCCCCTCTATCTACAGAGGAACTAAGAGCATTTTTGACATTTTGCAGCAGATGATCAAGACTGAATGAGAAATACCCTCTGCATGCCACAGATAGTTTCACTTATCTTGATGCTTATAGAGGGCATCTCAACCCATCATTAAGGCACAATGAAGTCACTGACACAGCATGCCATTCTCAGATGTCTAGCCTCTTCCAGCTAACACGTGATTCAGCTGAAATACATGGATTTAGAAACATGCACAAGCTAAAACCCTAAACTACTCACGCAGCCCCATAGAGCCAGGAGTCAACCTTTCAGACAAGCCCCATCATGAGGCTTTTCTTCTCCTTAGAAAGACCGATGATGCAGACTGTGGATCCCTACGCTGATTTAAGGAGCCCGTGTCCCCAGCTGCTCACTCCTGCCCCTACACTGCTCCCACTGTTGTGCCAACAGAAGTATTTGCGCAGCTGCGTGATGAAAAGCAGCAGGGAACTGATCCAGCCAAAGAGTAATCTGCTGAAAAGGCTAGGGGGGAGGAAGGTCTTACACTGACTCAGTTTTGTTCAAATCCAGTGTGCATAGGAACCAGCGTGAGCAGCCAGAAGTTCAATCTGGCACCGTTTCCGAATTGCAAACTGAATTACAGCCTAAGGTGAAGATTCTTTTTATCCTCTTTCGCAGCAGGCTCTTTCTGCTGAGAGCCAAATCAGCTTTAAGACTTCTTGCAACCCTAAATTATGAGAGCTGGTTTAGTTGAGGCCCAACTCTTGTCTCCTACACTAACCAAATCCTGCCAACAGCTTTCCTGCCAGTGTCACAAAAGGAGGCTTTTGGTGTGCTTTTCCCTGCAGGTGACTTCAGCTAGGATAAATACTTAACATTAACCAAAAAAACAATGCTTAAAATGCACTTGCAGCTCTCCCTGGTAAATGACTGAAAGTATTCAACTTAGAATATTTGTAGCTTAATTCCTGGAACTAAACATTACTGGTACAAAGATGCAATGATTACTAGTCAGTAGAAATCTTGACAATCTGATTTAACCCATTTATTCCTCAAGTAGCAAAGAAAAATTGTAAGGATGCTTTTTATTCCTGTAAGTATGAAAAAATAGTGCTATGAAAGACAAGAGTAGATGACCAGAGGATGGGCGAAACTGTTCACAGAAGCAGTACCCTACAGACAGCCCACTAGAGCTGAGCAGCACACAACTTTAGGGCAGCACAATTAAACCCAAGAACTATTGGGAAGACTTGAGCCTAATTTTTCAACACCTTGTAAGAAACTTAAAACAATGAAGTTTAAATAAGATTCTTTTGAGACCTATAGAAAGAGCAGAAAAAGCATAAAATCATGGGCCACGTTTTCTTTATTTCTTTAAAGAATTAAATCAAGCCTGCACATCACAAGGCCATGCCTTGTGCAGTTCCTCTAGGTCACCTGAGAGCCCTCAAACCAGCATACCCTTAGCAGACCCTTACAGTCCTTTTACCTACACATGTATCCCCTGTGCTCCAGCGAGGCCACCAAGTGCTGAATGGCTTCTCAAGCAGAGAGGAAAGCCACAGCAGAAGCTGTCCCCCTCAAGCATGGAAAGAGAGCGGGAGTAAGATGGGAGAAGAATACCGTGCTGGTTGTGGTTAACCTTTGCAACCAGTACAGCCACCTCCAGTTGTCACGCTCCTGTTCATCACCAGGAAAACGGCAGAATCCAAGGCAAAGGCTGTAGCTGTGACTCCCTACAAAGGCTGCAGGCACCCGGCCAGGCAAGGGAAGAACATGCTATGGAAACAGGGGAGGTGTGGGGCAGGGGAAAGGAAGTACAGGAGGAGAGAGGCATAAGGGGTCAAGCATGAAGGAGGTGCATTGAAACTGAAGGTGTTGGGGTGAGAGCAGATGGCAAGTGTTAAGTCTTCACAGCACTCTCACTGCTTGGCAGTGCACTGAGTGATGGCAAAATGAGTTAAATTCTGAAGTGGTGGCTGAGTAGTTTTGCCTTTAGTTTGCTCCTGCCACATTTTTAGCTAGTTTTAGCCTCACAAACTAGTGATTTTCACTTTTGACATGCACTATTGTGTTTCCTGATTGTTCCTGCATTTCCAAGTTACCGTGCAAGCTAATACTTGACCTCAGACTTGTATTCTCCTACTTTGCCTGAAAACTTTCTGATTTCAGAAAGGCTGGGTGGAAACATTTCAGAATATCTTCTGTCTTACATCAACCCTAAAATCCCTCACACACGTACTTTCTATAAAGTCTGGAAGAAGACCCCCCTACTGGGGAAAGGAGAAGTTTTGGTACAACAGAAGAAAGTACTCCTTAGAGCAATAATTTGAGTTACATACCAGGCTTGTTCTACTAACAAAACACACTACTTCCTTCTTCAGACTAAAATAATCTTGATGTAGAAGAAGTTGTCAGCTTTTTAGGATCAACTGATTCTAAAAATACCCTTTGCATAACATATTCAGATTTACCCCCCATTACAATAAATTATAGCTCCAGTCTTCATTTTATTCATAAATTTCCATTTCAGTTGTGCATTCTAGGAACATAATGTAAGGCCAGAAATTCGAGTGACAATGTTTGGGTTGGGTGTTATTGTTTGTTTGGGTTTTTTAAACAAAAATATAAAACTTACCTTCTGCTTATTTCTGCTGTTATTTCATCATACCACAGGGGAACAAGATGACCCCACACTAAAATTCAATAAGTCTCATTTTGTCCTTGCAAGTGTATCTGTTTAACCAAAATCGTTCTTTTTAAGAACTTCCTTATCCTGGCCTGTACAATGCAGTGAAAGGCTAAGACCAAGAACAGAAAGTTTAAAACAAGTCCAAAGAGCAGGGGAGAAAGGGGAAACCCCTCTCACACACATCAGACAGCCAAAAACCTGGAAGTTCCCCTGTTAGAACAGCAATATGAACAATAAAGCGTTGAAGAGCTGCAGCAATTAATTCAAGTAAACGCACCTTGAAGAAGAGACTTTTCTAAGGGTACTCAGCAAATAAACTAAGCAAATCACTCAGTAGCAAGCTCTGACTAGTTAAAAGTGTGATAAAAAGTTACCTTATCCTAACAACGAAGAACTGATCCATGGCTAACTTTTGCTACAGCTCTCTGTAATTCTGGTATTTATGCTGGTAATTCAAGTCATTTGATAGGGAAAGGCTTCTCAAATCCCAAAAGTAAAAAAAAAAAAAAAAAGCTTTCTCCCGATCACACTGACAAATCTTTAGTCCCACTCAGATGAGAAAGGCTGCTAGTCAGTCTAAAGCATCTCTAATCAGCCAAATCATCTACATCAGGACTACCACACATTTGCTTTACACATGCCTTTAAAACCAAGAAATGAGATTCTTTACCCTCCTTCAAGGATCCATTAACCCTTTTACAGGAATCGATGCCAAAAACTTAAACTCTTTCACCCATTTGCTAGCAGTTTTTCAGCCCTGTTGCAGTTTCAACTGCAAGATTAGAAAAGTTGATTTACTAATTGTCACTGAGCCACTGCCAACAATTCCCCACACACTAGCACTGCACTACAGTTTCTAAACTACTAACAGTTAAGGCGTATTCTTACTCCAAATACTGCACTCCTGGCTATTAAAGTGCTCAGTGGCTTTCCAGGTTTAACTATACAATGGATTAAGAGACAGGAGATGCTATCTGCAGCCAGAACATTAACAGCTGTTCCTGGACTGTGCTTATCACTGACATAGAATCATAGAATCATA
>VZSF01000007.1:804-221510 GCA_013398295.1 Chionis minor | reverse complement strand
CAGGACCTGATCTTGACCCCCCTTTTTTAGTGTCTCAAAAAAATCCACATGCTTCCCAAATGGGAGCTGGAGGCTGTGTAGATTACACTAGGTATCACAAAACCTGAAGACCTGTGATTAGTTAACTAGATCACATCCTTACTTAATGGACTGGATTAACTGTAATTTGTTATTCACAGATTCATACAAGACTGAAGAGATCCTTCCACGGTTGGCAGATACAACACAGATGATAGGTCTGATACCTTTTTGGAGAGATTATTGGAGTTGAGGACAGTACCCAAGGTAATGGTACTACCTGTCTATGTGAAAGCAGATCAGTCAAACCTAGTGGAGTCTGGCAGCAGATTCAGATGAAAGGCCATTGACAGTCTTTTCCAAGGTGACTAAATCCTTGGCGCAAGTAAACTCCCATGCCAAAGAGCTCAGCAACCACATTACATGTTGTGTGGGGAATTATGTGAATGTTTACATAATGCCAATTAAAACTTTCTTTGCATTCTCTCCTAAGAAATGGAAAGATAATTTCTTTCCCTAGCACACCATCATAACTATATTATTATTATTATAATTATAATTATGACTTTGTATGTCCTACCTATTTTGATGCAAACAATCCTAAACTTTTCATTCTCTCCACGCTAGAAAGTTTTCAATATCATTGTACATTACTTCCTTCCTTGAGCCACTTTTAATCTTACATAATCTTTCTTGAAATGATCTATAGAAATTATCTATAAATCATTCTTCACTATTCATAAAGGCAGATATACTGATTATTTCAATAATTTTCTCAGTACCACATTCTTTTGTTTGTCTTTCAACCAAAGAAAAGCATTAGATGCAGGTTCTTCCTGGCCTTACCACAATAATAATACTAGGATCCTTTGTATACACCCATATAGATTAATTCTCTGGTTTAAAAATGGGATTACTTTTACCTGATTTATTCTGCCTGAATATTAGATGCTGAGTTTTATATAGCTGTCTGTTCCATCTGTAACCAAAACAGAAATAGTCACATAGAAAGGACAGCTTATGTTACCAAACTATGTTTAAAGTAACAAAACTGAGATACAAGAGAAGTTCCTTAAAAATGTAAATAATCAGTTAAATGGCATGAAACAGAGGATAGAAGCATATAGTGAGTCCTTTCAGTGGAGTTCCTCAGAAACCATTGCTGAGATCTGTGCTTTTAACACATAATTTTGACTAGGAAAGCATCGAACAGGGAAAAGACAAATTTTTTATAATAATACTAAATTAATCAGTTTACTTAAGTTGAGAACCAGCTGTGGAGAACTGCAGAAGGACCTTATGAAGCTCACCAACTGAGCAATAACATTGCAGATGAAATTTAGGAGAGATAGATACATAATTATACATCTGACAAAACTTAAACAAACCTAAGTTCCTGAGCAAAATGCTATGCTTTGAAAAAACTACTAGTTAGGATAGACCCATGAAAAATCATCTCAATGCTCAGTAAAAAGTAATTGTTACAAAGTATTTGAAAAGTTAGAACAATACAGAACTTCAGTATATCACTGTTCTATCCAAGGTTTTTCTGCACCTCGAATATTGTGGGCAGTTCTGTGTGCCCCACCTCTAAAAAGCCTAAGCATTATTGGGAAAAGTTCAGAAAAGAGTAGCTAGAGTAATCAAAGGCACAGAATGTCTTCTGTTTAGGAAATTAATATTTATGACAGGACTCTCCAGCCTGGAAGAGGGACAACTGAATGGTGATATGTAATCATGAGCAGTATGGAGAGAATTCTCACTGTTCCATTGCAGGAATAAGGGGCATTAAATGAAGCAGCTGGAGAGATATCCTGTGTACAAAAAGTTCTGGCTTTTCACTGTGCAAATCAACTATGGAGGCCTTTGCCAATGGGTTTTGTAAACATTAGATATTTGTTTCTGCTGTTGAGGAAAGCAAAGGGAGAAAAGCTAAGGAAGGAAAAAAATTCAGGTTACTAAATACATTAACACCTCATTGCATCTCTAGCCACCACTTCAGATTTCTACTGCCAATCATTTAACACCCTGCTCTGATAACCATCATTATTACTCCAATTTCCTTCCTTCACCCATGGTTGACTGGATTGGCTTTGATGAGCAGCAGGCATCTAACAAAGATTGTGACAATACTGGAAAATTAACTGTACAGAAAGAGGCAGTAAGAACAGTCAAATGTTGACGTCACTTGATCTTGTCTGATAAAATAATCTGGCAATCAAAATCTGAAGCCAGCAAGCAGTCATCCATTGATTTTTAGCAACGAGCACTCCAGCTTCCAAAAAGCTGTTCGGACAATGCCAGACTTTCCTACAGATTGTGATCCTGTGTTCCTGTACATGTTTCTCTGTCTTCCATATCATATAATTGTCCTCATGTATTTAAACTGGGTGTATTTCTATAGTCCCTACATACATCTCCTTTCAATTGCATTAATATTTTTTGGGGGAAAAAAATGTGTTCCTGTCTGTCGAATCATTAACAGTTACACTTTTTCGGAATGCACCCTCAATGAGTAGGGAAACTACAACCACTTCAGCTCCTGGCCTGAAAAATGGAGCCTGGGAGGATGTGAGAAGGAAGTGTAGCATAAACTGGATCTCTAGGGATTCACTTCTGGACAAAGTTAGAACAGTGGCTGGACCTTCAGAGCGCAATTCAGCAACCAATACAGAACAGTCCATTGACATTTGATATCTTCCAAGACATCAGACACTGGTTTCTTATACAAACTGCACGGTACCCACCTCCCCCACCCCGCCGCCCACGTAGATTTCCTAGATAATCTCAGGTGACTCAGATGTGTTACTATTTGAGTCACACCTTTAGGCTGATGCAGTATAATCACTCCTATGGTACTACTTGATCTTAGACATTTCTTAGCATGGAATAAATCACTGTCTGGAGGTGATTTTAATTGGTTTAAAAAAGAAAAAAAAAAGACTCCAGGAAATTATCTTACATATATTTTCTTTTAAACTTGTGAAACTGTGAGACAACACACTTCCTAATCTATTGCTTATATATTTAACACAGGTACTTTAATTTCCCCCTCAGTATGTATTGCTGCACACTTACGAAAAGTTACTTTTGTTGAACATCACTTTATTTTGTTTACCTTTTAATGCCCCTTCGAAAATATAGTCGTCTCTGCTCTCTTAACGTAGTTTTTAGTATCTAAATCCTACCTCTTTGCTTGATCCCCTTATTAGAGGTATTATATAAGTTTAGGCTATCCAGCATTAGTATTCTAACAAGTTTTTACAATGCCCTTTGCTACACACGCTGTTCTACAATACCAAAGCTAAGCATCTAGCTTTCTAAATAATTAAGGTAAAAGTGCAGCAAAATTGTATTTTTTTTTCATCAGACTGTACGTCAATTAAAGATTTCCCTGCCTTTTAGCACCTTAAACTAAATAATTTTCTGATTAATTTTTATGAGCTTTTATGATCTTTTATGAGCTTTTCAATAGGAGAGGGAAAGATAATATTGGTTTGGTGACCTTACTCTGTCCTGTATTAATGCACAGGTTCGTGGCCAAAACTCCACCTGCAGTATGCTGGCATTGCCCCATTGACTCCATTAAGCTGTGTATTTTGTAAAACATTAGCATTGTAAATAGCAACAGCATTGTTGTCTTGTTGGTGCTGGCTGGCTTAAAGTAGTACATTGTTGGGTTACTGAAGGCAAGATTATTTAATCTTAAATCTTAAAAGAAGAGTTTGTCCTCTTTTCCTCCTTGCAGCTGTCACAAGGTAGGCCAGGTGCTACTAGATAATATCAAGTGTGTGTGGCACTGGCAGATTTACTTTCTCCACCACCATGACTTCATTAGCTGTAAGTGTCACATTGGTTTCATTGTCTGTTAGTGAGCTCCAGGTTATAGTCAAGTTTGAAGGTGTAGTTGAGTTGAGGATCCACCTGACTCTACAGTGCAGTCGTGTACTTGTAAGGTAACTAATGTGGCTCCCTTTACAGCCATTTCAAAGGGACTGGCACTTCAAAATACAGTTCATTCCTTTAAAACTTCAACATCTAGGCCAGATCAGACGAAGATCTCCCCTGGAGACTAACAAGACTACCTCTAATCTGGATATCTACATTGTGAATATCTCAAGTTAGCTGCCTAGCCTGCTCCTACAATGACTAATTCCCCAACAGCAAAAGAACGCTGGAGGTTTATTCTCCTCCCAGTCTTTGGAAGTATCCCTTGAAATTACTTTTCATCGTCAAACATGACACAGTGACTTCACAACACTGAACAGCGCTGTCACTCCAAAGCTATGCCACTATTCCAACAAGGGAAGTTATCTAGTGACAAGAGATTTGCTTAGGAATTGTACACATAAATTTTATCACTATGCTGTGTCTTTTAAAATACAACTGAAAATCAAGATAAATAGTGAAAGTAAAATACAATTAACTTTTAAAGGCGACAGACAGAATTTGTTTGTTTGTTTGTTTTTTTCACAGATGACAAAAGGACAGAATTGTAGCCAAAAAGGCAATGATTTCACCTGTCCTTTTTTCAAGCACATTTGGTTGTTCTACTGCAAAGCCAGCCTGTTATCTGAAAACATAAATGCAGCAAATGCTCACAAATTCAGGTTTTTTGGGAAGGAACTAGATGAACGTTTTAAAAGCTGTCATTGATTCTAGACTAATTTTTTTTTTCTTGTGACATGCATGATTTCCAGATTTAGTTTATTAGTTATTGAATTTCTAAATTAATGGTGGTTTTATTCCCCCTTAGAACAAACAAGGACTCAATTTATTAATTTAATCATTGAAAGAAATGTAACGTGTGTATAGAAATTCCTACGCTCTCCTGGAAGTACAAAAACAGTTCATCCCCTTTAAAGGTAAGGAAAGTAGGCAGAGCAAGAGACCCCCTTGGCTTAACTGCAAGCTTCTGGGTGTGCTCAAAACCAAAAGAGAAGCATACCAGAGATGGAAAAGTTGATGAATACCCATGAAGAACTATAAGGGCATTGCCAGGGTATGCAGAGAGGCAGTTAGAAAAGAAAAACCTCAGCTCTAATTGAAATTGGCCAGAGATGTCAAAAACTACAAGAAAGGGTTCTTCAGGTGTGTGAACAACAAGCAGTAACAGAAGGAAAATATTGGCCTGCAGTTAAACAGGAGAGGTGAATTAGTCATCAAACACACTGACAAGGCAGAGGTTCTCAACACTTCCTTCACCTCTGTCTTTACCAGCACTGTTGGGCCCCAGACCTTGGGACCAATAATCCAGGTTGATGCAAACACAGACCCACTGTCAGTAAGGGAAGAATTGGTATGCAAACTGTTACAGGAGCTTGACACCTACAGATTGATGGTCCCTGACAATATCCACCTGATGGTGTTAAGAGAGCTGGCTGATGTCATTGCAAGGCCAGTCTCCTTAATCATTAAGAAGTCATGGAGATCGGGGGATATTCCAGAAGACTGGAAAAAGGCTAATGTCAAGCCCCATCTACAAGAAGGACTTAAAGGAGGATCCAGGAGGTTATAGGCCCATCAGTCTTACTTTACTCCCTGAAAAAGTTATGGGACGAATCCTCCTGGGGACTATCACACGACAAATTGAGCATGTGATTGGGAAAAGCCAGCATAGATTCACCAATGGCAAGTCGTGCTTCAAAAACTCAATCACCTTCTATGGCAAAGTTACCTGCTTGGCTAATATGAGGTGAGAGGTCGACTACCTGGATTTCTCCAAGGCTTTTGACACAGTCCCCCACAGCCTTCTCTGAGAGAAATTAATGTATTACAGTCTAGACAAATGTCTGTAAAGTGGGTAGGGAACCAACTGACAGGATGTACCCAGAGGATGGTGGTCAATAGCTCCTTTTCAAACTGTCAATCTGTCACAAGTGGGGTCCCCCAGGGGTCAATACTGAGCCCGACACTGTCTAACATCTTCATCTGGATGATGGTATCAAGCGTACCCTGATGAAGTTTGCTAATGATACCAAACTGGATGGAGAAGTGAACACCTTGGAAGGAGATCCACCCTGCAGGAAGACTTGGACAGGCTGGAAAAGTGGGCTAACAAGAAACTTATGAAGTTCAACAAGGACAACTGTAAGGTCTTGCACCTGGGAGAACATAATCCAGGAGTGCAGCACAGGCTGGGATCTACTCGGCTGGGGAGCAGCCCTGTGGAAAGGGATCTGGGGGTCCTGGTGGACAACAAGCTCAGTATGAGTGTTGAACACTTTTGAGTGTTTATGAGTATGAACAGTGTGCTGCTGTTGACAAAGCAAGCCAACAGGATGCTGGGTTGCATCAACAAGGGCGTCACCAGCAGAGACAAAGAAGTCATCACCCCACTCTATTCAACTCTTGTCAGGCCAAACCTGGAATGCTGTGCTCAGTTTTGGTCCCTGCTGTACAAAAAAGATGTGGACAGTCTGGAAAGGGTCCAGAAAAGTGCCACAAACATGACTAAAGTACCGGGAAACCTGTCGTATGAGGAAAGGCCAAGAGAACTGGGTTTGTTCAGCCTTGAGAAAAGAAGGCTTATCAGAGACCATATCACCACATTCCAGCATTAAAAGGGTGGCTACAAATAAGATGGAAACTCCGTTTTTACAAGGAGTCATATGGAAAAGATGAGGGGTAATGGGTACAAGCTACTACAGGGAAGATTCTGATTAGACACGAGGAAAATTTCTCACAATGAGAACATTAAGCCATTGGAATAATTTCCCCAGGGAAGTGGTGGATTCCCCATCATGGACACTTTTAAGATTCAGCTGGACAGGGTGCTGGGCCATCTTGTCTAGACCATGTTTTTGCCAATAAAGTTTGGATCAGATGATCCTTGAGGTCGCTTCCAACCTCTGGTATTCTATGGTTCTATGATTCTATGATTATTACACACATACTTGCTACAAAATTAATGTGCATTCTACAGAATTAAATATTCTAAAACAAGGAGCAATGATGATTTTAAATGATTTTATAATGATTTTAAAACATTTTGTTTTCAGTTGCTCTCTACTAAAATAGATTCATAGTACATAACTGGTTGTTCTCAGGTATATTAGCTTTTTCTGATGCCATCTGATGTGATAGGTAACGTATCTACTAGAATGCGGAGGTTCAGCTGAAGTTTTCCTCGTTTGTACATTTCATTTGTCAATGGATATGAGACAAGAACTGAGACTTCATTTGGCAGCATTACTGACAGATGATGGGATTACAAGGATATGAGTAACTTCATCAGCAAAACCAGAATTATGTTCAAATTCTTAGGAGTATAGCCTGCTGGCAGCTTGTTGTTCTGCCGCATTTGGAGAATATAGCTCTAATTTCTAATTACAACTATACCTCTATGAGTAAAGGAAAAAAAAAATCCCTTCTTTTCCACCACAGTATTCTTTGAAGAGATTTGCAGTTTTTCAACACTAGTCTCTAGCAGCACTAATCCATACCATCTCTTTTTGGAGGATGGATTTATGGGTAAGAACTTTCATTCTATCACTTGTATGTCCCTAGATATCTTCTTAATTGTGGCTGCCTTATGTAAAACTTTGTAACTCTTTTCATGGCATCTATGACCTCCTACTGTGCTGGTTTAAAGCAGAGGGAAGAGATAAAAAACTAGTGAGAAAAGAAAGATTAATCAAATCAGGAAAGAAAGAGGACAAAAAAAAAAAAACAATGTAGAAAGCTGAAGAGGCAAAAATGAATAGAAAATACTGGAGAGACAGAAATTGTGTAACAGTAGGGTGCAAAGGGAAGAGACAGAAAGAAGAAAGCCCATGGAAAAATTTGAAGTGAAAATTTATTTTTGTGCATTCGTTTCCATCCCACACTTCTGCTGTTAATTCTGAAAGAAGAAACGAACAGCTTTATGCAAGCACCTCAGGATTTGGCCTATTAACTCTAGCACATATGTAAATGGGATGTTGCACATTTTGAGATGCTAAAGGTTGTAGGTAAAGCTTCCATCACTTGCACAGTTTATGACTCAGAAGTCTGCATAATTTCAGCAAAATAGAAAGGCAAGACGGATCCCACTTAATTTGCATGAACTTGAATTCACCCATTGGGATCCAAATATAAATTTTGGGTTGAATTATATTTTATGAGAAAGGTCTACCAAAGGGAAGAAGTGGGTACTGAGCAACATTGGGAAGAAAGAATTTAAATTAATTTTCCTTCTCAGTACAGGGGCAGATGAAAAAAGCATAAAATAAATAAGTAAATGGCTAAGTAAAATATAACATTTATTTACTCTTCAAGCTGAATTGAGCCAACTGGAATTTGTCGCTGAAGACTGGTGTGGGTAAGGCTGGAGGTTAACATTGATGACCCTATTAACTGAGCAGTCTCAATTGTAAAGTTTAAGGACATCCCTGTTTTTCTGTTGACGTTATCATCAAAGTTGCCAGCTAGACTTGTTTTCAAGTGGCTTGTTCATTTGAATAAGAGATTATGAGTAGGAAAAAAGCTCAAAAAAATTCTACAAAATAAAGAAGTATATTTGTAGGTGAATAGAAATACATTAATTTTAGCTGATCAACAGACTGTACGAAGATGGGGTTCCTAATTTATGCATATATACGGCATTAGGACACATATACAAAAAAAATAAAGGAAAAGAAGTTTCTGGAATGTAACAGATTTGTAAAATCCAGTTCATCCTCTCCTGAGTCCTTCATAGAGCTCTACAGGAGTTCATGTGACATTTTCGTAAGTGATGAATCATTCAAATTTCTTCTATACAATGTAAATTCAGTCCTTAACTATTCAAAAAGAGAAAATGCATAGGACATTAATTATTTTTGCTGTGCCAAGATTTATTTACACTTCAGATGGTCTTGTTTCTGAAGGGCGTTCCTAGTAGGTCAACAAAGGTACACTGGGATATTTCCACATTTCTAAATATGGAGGCTTCCTACTCGATGAAGCTCACATGCTCTACTAGGTTATAAGATATTGCACTTGGGACTACCTTGCTTTTTTTGGGTTTTATTTTTGTTCCATTTATATTTTATTTTGGCTTATTTTTAACTAACTGCTATTTTTATGAGACTTTCATAATTAAGTTAGTTTTCTATGCTTTCAAATTTTATCAGAAAAAGTTGTTGGCTGACATATTCCCATGTTAGTGAAATCGGGGTTTTTTGAGTTCAGCAAAACTAGAAGAAAGATTCTGGGGTTTGCAAATCTTTTTTTTGTTTTGTTTTGTTTCCCCAACATATACCAGGTTCATCAGGTGATCTACTAGACCACCTCTTTGTGCAAGACTTTCCTGTATTCTTTGTCTATCACAGTTACAATGCAACTATTACAAGACAAGTAATATTTTGTCTAGTAGTATCAGAAGATCATAATAGTCCTCTTCAGGCAGCAACTGTCTTGACCTTCATGGCAATAACCCAAATGAGCATTACCAAGGTCAGTGCTTCAAAAGATCATTGCCTTTCCTTCAGAAGCTAACTATGGTCCAGTACCATAGTGCACTCTAGACACTGCTTGAACAGCTGTTCTAGGGGAAAAAGAGGAAGAGCAACCAGGTAATGTTTTTGTAGGAATCTCCATCCCTAGTGATACCCAAAACTCAATTTCACAATTCCCTGGGCAACCTGATTTAACTTTGAAGCTTGGACTAACTGCAAATTTGGTGCCACTCTCATCAGAGGTTTGGACCAGACAACATTTAAAGGTCCTTTCCAAACTGAGTTTTTCTTTCATAGTACATATCAGCCAGATACTTTCTGTTCTATTATTTTTATTATTTTAAAAGGGAAACCTAAACAAAACAGATATCTTTGTTTACATTTACTCTTCATAACAACACAGCCCCAAACCCCTTTTCTATTGTTATCTGACCATTTATCACCCACTTCTGGTGACTTATTTTCATGTATCTCCATTTAAATATTTTCCTAATAAAATATTGAACAAAGGAGATCTGAAGCGTCAGACATATGTAACAAAGACCAAATATGACTTAAGTCTGGGAGAAGAGGAATTAAACCAAGACTTCTAAGGTTTCTTAATCTCCAGCATATATTTTAAAAAATAGTTCCAATCCATTTCAACCCATTTCAACTTGACACTGCTCTCTATAGCTTAACTCTCTCAGCTCACCCCCCGAGAACAAGAATAATTGCATCCAAACTACTTTGGGGGAATGGTCCATGGTCCGTGCTATCCCAATCTATCCTCATGGGCTTGAACCAAGTCTGGCAGAAGTTCAAATCACACCAAGAACCATGCTGACCATCTTATAGCTCAGATGATCTCTACAAATGCTCAAACCTGTGTACATACCCTGTTTAATTTACTAACATAGATATAGTTTAGAAGTCCTGGTTATGATACTTACAGCATTACTAACCAAAAGCAAAATCAGGGGGATTACATCTGAAAATACAAGAACAGATAATCTCTGCTCTTTGATTCCTCCGAGTCCATATTTTCTGCCTCAATTTCTAAAACTCGAGAATGGAGCCAAGAGGGCAGGCTGGACATGAACCCCTCCTGCCTTCCACCGCTTCCAAGCTGAGAAGCTAATGCCTGCATTTCTAATCAGCTAATTAGAACACAAAGGATTAGTCTTGCATTCAAAGAAAATCAACTACTTTTGTTAATAACTTAGTTTATAAACTCATCTGGAAAACTAAAATATTTTATATAAGGAGCAAAGACAATATTTTTTTCTAGATGAAAAACTTATTGAGCTGTAAAACAAGTGCTTCTGCTTTCCTTTCCTCCTCTTCAAGGGCCTTCTGAACATCAGTAATACACATTTTTCTACTATTATCCTGTGGCATATGCTTTTCTTGCCGTTAGGCCTAAAAGAGGCAAGGTTTACAAAATTCCTTCATCCCTGAACTTAAAGAAAAAGCATAAAAATACTTGAATTACTTTCTTATTAAGTGATTAAAAGTACTTAAAGAAAAACTTCCTCCTCCTCTATATGCCTAAAGAAAAAACCAGCAATGATGTCCCAAAACTGACCATGTAGTATTTATATTTCACCTTACCTATTCACTTTAGAGGTTTGTAGACGAATATGTGTATTTGCTTAAGGTTCAGAAATGCCTTTTGTAAGGTCATCTAAACTGGCACATTAAGCTCTCTCACTTTGTATAAAAAGCTGTTTGAAAAGCAAGTAACACACTATACACTGTCTATAATGACAGTAACATTTCAGTGTCACTGTACTCATGGCTTCTCACATTTCCACTGGGTTTTCTGCTTCGTCTGGGAACTGTGTTGTACCTCAGAACCCATAAACAAGTTAAAATTTCAGCCATTTAAAATATATCTTTGATTTCAAAAATACCTATATAAAGCTAGCACCTGTGAACTTGGACAAGCCTCCTCAGAGTGTATGGAGACTAGCATTTGCTACACCCCAGAATCTCTGGAAAATAAACTTGTTACTCAAATACACTTGGTAAAATACATCTACATGAAGAAAAAAAAACCTTAACATTTTAGTTGATGAGAATTTCTTAAGGAAGTCCCTTGTCAGTTAATGCAAATTTGTCCAGGAGTGAGAAAATCTAGCCTAAGTGCTGAACTATTTAATTTGCATTCTTTAACACCTTGCCCTGCAAGGGGCCCCTGGTGTCAGTGACAATGAACTCAGACTTGAATTCTACATTAGGCATCCTTTCAGTGTAATATGAAAATGTAGCATCTTTGGAGCTCATTTTCTTAGTTCAAACGAAGAGGCAAAGATGTGCATAACCATGATGAAATACGTACTTAGCTGAGCACACTCCATATTTCTGTAGTAGTTCTGTTTACCTAATGAAACACAGAACAATGCAAATCATCAGAACAGTCTGCTGATTTAGCCAGTGAAGTTAAATCACCCGAACAGGTGATAATCACAGCTTGACTTAGCTACAGGAAGCAGAGCAACCTGAGTACCTATGGTGAATCCACTTAAATGTTTCATCTCTAAATCTTATTGTTATTATACATTATTAGTTTGTTGCTCTTATTTGCCCTCTTCACTTAATAGCACAAACTCACTACACTGACTAAACACAGATGGGAAGGTTTCACCCAGAAAAAATAGCAATCTCTGAATAATACTTTAGCCCAGAAAAATCAACTACCTAACATGAAGACAGACTTCTCAAAGTAAACAGGAAGCTATTAAATGTGCTGTCCCTGTAAACCCTCACATTTATGCACAGATGAAATACTAAAAAAAAAAAAAGCAAAAACCAAAGGTGAAGTTGTCACTTTCATAAAACTGAAATGAAAATAAAGAATTTTAACTTCTGTTCCATGACTTTTGATCTTCATTTTGGTTGTTGTTCGTTTTCTGGAATTAGGTAAAAAAGGTTTGGCTGGGCCTCAGAAAACACTCAGGATGTGTTGTTAGATTAGAAGTTTATATGACGTTCTTCTGTGAGATTTTGTTCATCTCTTTTTTCACTGGATGGCCCTTTCTGAAAAACAAACAAACAAACAAATAACGAACAAACCAAGATACAAATGCTGTTAGATACTGTCAATGCTGAGAGAAATAAATAAAAAAAAAAGTTCCTTTTTTTTCCTGCATGGTTTTAATTTTTTATCAGGGTAATTTTGCATTTGCTTTAACTCAGGCACAAATCTAATTACAATTTTCCATAACTGGGAGATTCAGTGTTCAATACAAACATCGTCGCTCACCTCTACAGCAGGAAATCTCTAGATCTAAGATCTTTGGTGAAGTTTACATCACAGAACAAACCTTACTTTTAAAAAAATTCTCACTTTAGACCACTTGAGGAGTCTGTGCTGTAACAGGAATTTCTTGCTAATGTGTGACATAACAGGCATAAAACTCATAATCAGCAAAAACAGTATACTTTTTAAAAGATTATCTAATGACCTAATCAACAACATTATATACATGCATGTATTTTCCTCATTGTTTCTCCAGAAAACATAGAACTAGAAAGCTAGGATAAATTCACAACTTCACCTAGCAATTTTTAATATAAGAACCTATGCTGGGTTTACATTTCATGTACATCACTTGTTCTTCTAATTAGACAGTTAACTTTTCTCAAGCTCTTATCAAGTCTGCACTGTGCTTTTCATATCAATGTCCCCTACTTGTTGAATTTTCAGGCAAACTTCCCCATGTTTTTCAGGCTAGTCTTCATGTTCAGGTGAAACTTCTAACTCACCCTAAAAACAATATACATATTCCCTAAACACATCTTCTCTCTTATACTTTCAAAAATTTAACTGCAATAAGATTGTAAGTAAATTTAGCTCACCCTTTTTCATGCAAATGATATTAGTTTGTTTCCTTATGATCCCTTATTTGTAATTTGTCATCACTTGCCTTGTTTTATATATCTAGATCAAGTCTGCAATGCAATATGATGACAAAAGAATTTGCTCTTTGTCACCTCAGATTTTCATGCATTCATAAACCTATTTGTTCTGCAGCAATAAACCCTAGATTTTCTATAACCAAAATAATGCCACTTTCCTGAACAGCAGAAGCACCCAGCCATCCTATTTCTCCAAGCATCTGTGCTGTTTTACTTGTCCTTACAGAAAAAGTTCTCCAACAAGTCTCCAAATGCTGTTTTGTCTTTGATATTGACAGATCATCCACAATATAGTCCCACTTCACATCACAGTCATTAGACATTTTCCTCTCTTAAGCACCTGGCATGTTTTGGTCAACATGTACTACCATCCTCGTATTTGGGCTGAGAAGCATGATTCAACAAAAAAACCCCACTGAAACTAAAATTACCATAGCTGCATGGATTAGAATGAGGTCCTATAACTTTTTGGTCTGCACAGAGCACATGGCTTTAAAATCCAGTCACAAGGTAACAAGATCTTGAATCATATGGGGAAAAAAATTGAAGACAACTGAATTATTCTTCTCACCTTTACTGAAATACATCATACCATTTAGAAATCATATAACACTAATCCTGAGGTGAGAGATTGCTTACAAACTCTGTTTGATTTCAAGTATTGCATACTGGAACTTCCAGTTACCTTGTCTTTGAGACAGAAATTATCTTTTCAAACTGTATTTTAATATAGGCTAATGCAACGGTAGGCTTATTTGCAACATAGGCTACTAGACAATGTCGGCATATAAACCTAATTAAATAAGGATGTGGGTTTTGGTGGATCCAACACCCAGAAGGCGTTGCTCTAATAAATGAATGAATGCACAACAATTTTTATGCTGATTAAAATGGTATGTAAAACACTGATTAGCTCAAAGTGAGTAAGATAAATGCCATATAAAATCAGTAAAGGGACTTCATGCACCTGAATTTCAATTCACAATAAGCAGTTCATCAGCAGCACCTAAAAATGTTTTGTAGCACAAATGTCGGTACATTTGTAACCATAAATGTGCCATAGTTAATCACATTTGGCCTCTAAGACTAAACCTATATGTCTCATAGGACTGTTTTAAATACATAGCAAGACAGGAATGAGACTGCTGTTACTGCTTTTTGATACCCAGAAATTCAGCTGAGCTCCCTGCTGAGCTGGACATCTTTGGAATTCATAAGTGTTGGAATTCAAATCAGTTCTATTCATCTGCCTTTAAAATGTTGAAAACTTTTGATGTGAAATAGCTCATTTAAAATGTGTCTTCGCTGAACCTTTCTCTCTACTATTGGGAACACAGAGAAAGGAGTTGTACTGGGGGAAACCTCCATTTTTTTAATTGGATTCTTCCAGAAACACCATCAAACCACTTATCCCCTGGAATTTACCAAGTAAGAAACTAATGGAGGTTGATCTCATTGGGTAGGGTCTTCCTTTTACCATATAATCTATTTTTCTGAATACGTAAGATCTTCATCAGCATCTACAGGCTTGAAAATAATGTAATAAAGTAAAACCAGATGGAACCTCTCACTCAAAAACTGTAAATAAACATAATTATTAGCAACAAAATATCACATTGTAGTTCTGCAGTGGTAGTAATACCAGCAGTTTAAGTATGATATCTCAGAATTTCCAGTCTATGAACAAAGACTTTACACTGCTGGGCATTTAACAACCTCCCTTCCCACATATATCCTATCACTGTCCACTCTGAAGCCCACCTATTAAAAGATCCCAAAGCAGCTTAAAAATAAAATAAACAACATATTACAGAAAAGACACGATACATTCATATGTCTGGAGCCCTTAATAATAATTATCAATGTCTTGAGTCCTTACTTCTGAACCAAAATCTGATGCTACATGAGAAATCTTTCTGAGACTGGTCACAGAATTTAAATGATTTCCCAGGAGATAAACCTCACTGTTGTCTATTTTAAATAAAATTTTGCAATTCAAAATAACCCAGCCCTTAAAAAAGCAACATTTTTGTGTTTCTGAAAGCCATAGTTGAAGAAGGGAATCAGAAGAATAAAAATGCATGAAAAAAGGCCAGTTCAACTTTTTTATAATGAATAGGGAGTGGTCAGGTACCATGGTGACAGTAACAACTTAAGAAATTGAACCAGAGAGAAACAGGGAAAGAAAAAATGTTAGTGGGAGAAAATATTATTATAAAAATACTTTGAGTTCCTTGCAGAGTATGGCTAAGAAAGGTTAAAATCTAAATAGCTGCCTTCTTATTAGGAGTTTTCACACTCATCCCAAAGGAGTTCATGCTCAAAAATATTTTTAGGCCTAAATCTGTCACTCATGTGAAGAACTTGCAAAGCCCTTTAGCACATCTTCAAATAGCTTCCAATAACATTTCCACTTTCAGTCAGAAGCCATAAAGAATAGACATTTTGGAGGTTATTGTATGCATTATGAAGTCAGTCGTTTGGGTTAAGTACTGTGCTATAGCAGTCAGTTTTCCAGCTTCTTTGGCTACTGGACAAGACAGGATAGAGACAATTCTGTGGTCCTGAGAATTGCTGGCATGGCTTATGCAGGACAGCCAGCCTCATGGACGCAAGGGACTGTGTCTTGGGAAGCCTGTGCCTGGCTTAAGTCCTCTCAGATCATTGCCCATGTTCTTTACTCACTGTTCCTAAAGTTTTCTCTAAAGTCCTTGGAGTTAGAGAAGTGTTTCATTTGGATGGTACTTTATAGGTCTTCTGCATGATGCTATTAGGATGTTCATAATTTCACAATGTGCAGTAACTATGGGTTATTAGACTGATCACTTTCTAACTGATTTCTAAACAGCACATGGTACTAAAATTAACACAAATTATGCTGGTACACTCAAGAGAATAATGAAAAAATTCATTGAAAAGTTGAGGAAGTAGTCAAAGTTAAATTTGCATTTCATCCTTTAGCTGTAAATAATGATCACCAAAAAAAAGAGTGAAAAAGCTTTTTTAAATGTTCAGTTGATTTCCATTTCTTTTGTTAATTCAGAAGATGATTTTGAAATGGTGTAAGAGGTATTTGAATAGTGATTGTCTACGAGTGAATATGACAATTGTGAGCAAAATGACTCCTTCAGCTTTTTTTTTTTTAGAAAGGATAAAACAGAAGAGAATATAGAAAAGATCATACAAGGTCTTAGATTAAAATGCTTATAATATTATGGGTAAGCAAAAGAGACTGAGGCAACAAAAGGAACCTTTTAGTTGGTCTCTACTACGGGTTGCCTGATCATGGGGAGCCTATTGACGAAGCCTTCTTACTCTAGCTACAGGAGGCATTGTGCTGGCAGGCTCTCCTACTGCTGGGGGACTTCAATCATCCCAACATCTCCAGGAAAAGTACCATGGTGAGCTGTAGGCAGTCCAGGAGACTCCCACAATGCATCAAAGATAACTTCTTAAGCCAGGTAATAGACAGACCTACCAGAGGAGAGCTGATACTGGATCTGTTGGTCACCAAAGCAAGTGAGCTAATTGGCGATGCCAAGATTGGAGGCAGCCTGGACTGCACTGATCATGTACTGGTGGAGTTCACAGTCCTGAGGGTATGGGTCAGGGGAAGAGTAAGGTCAGGACCCTGAATTTTAGGAAAGCAATATTCCTGCTCTGCAAGCTGTTAGTCAACAAGACCCCCTGGGAAACTGTCCTCAGGGACAAGGGAGCAGAACAGAGCTGGCAGATCTCTGAGCACACTTTCCATAGAGTGCAAAAACTCTCGATCCTCAGGTATAAGAAATCGGTAAAGGATGGCAAGAGACTGACATGGCTGAGTCAAGACCTGTTGGTCAGACTGAAGGGCAAGAAAGAGATGCACAGGCAGTGGAAGCAGGGATAGGTATCCTGGGAAGAGGGTAGGGATGCTGCGTGGTTCTGTAGGGATGGGGTCAGGAAGGCCAAGGCATGTCTGGAGCTGAACTTGTCAAGGGACACAAAGAATAATAAGGGCTTCTACCAGTATGTCAGCCGGAAAAGCAAAATCAAAGAAAGTGTACTCCCTTTGATGAACAAGATTGGCAAACTGATAACACCAGAAGAGGAGAATGCTGAGGTACTCAACAACTTCTTTGCCTCAGTCTTCACTGGGAAATTCTCTCCCACACCTCTCAAGTGGATGGGCCACAGGGCAGGCACTGGGGGGGAACAAAGTCCCTCCCACTGTAAGAGAAGGTCAGGTTTTGTGACCCCCTGAGGAACCTGCACATACAGAAGCCTGTGGGACCTGACAAGATGCATCCCAGAGTGCTGAGGGAACTGGCTGCAGTATTCCCCCTCCATGATATTTGAAAAGTCCTGGCAGTCAGGTGAATTCCCCAGTGACTGGAAAAAGGGAAACTTTACACCTATTTTTAAAAAGGGTAGAAAAGAGGACCCTGGGAACTACCAACCTGTCAGCCTCACCTCTGTGCGTGGGGAGGCCATGGAGCAGATCCTCCTAGAAGCTATGCTAAGACACATGGAGGACAGGGGAGTGACTTGAGACAGTCAGCCTGGTTTCGCCAAGGGCAAGTCCTGGCTGACCAACCTCGTGACCTTCTATGATGGATTGACTATATCAGTGGACCAGGGAAGAGCTACAGATGTTGCCTGTCTGGACTTCTCTAAGGCCTTTGTCACGGTCCACCATAACGGCCTTCTCTCTAAATTGGAGACACATGGATGTGATGGGTGGAGTGTTTGGTGGATGAGGAATTGGTTGGATAGTCACATCCAGAGAGTAGTGGTCAACAGCTAAATGTCCACATGGAGATTGATGATGAGTGGCATCCCTCAATGTTGTGTCCTGGGACCAATACTTTTTAATATCTTCATCAGACATAGACAGTGGGATCGAATGCACTCCCAGCAAGTTTGCAGACGACACCAACCTGAGTGGTNGGGTGAAAAGCTGAACATGAGCTGACAATGTGCACTCACAGCCCAGAAAGCCAACTGCATCCTGGGCTGCATCACAAGAAGTATGGCCAGCAGGTCAACTGAAGTGATTCTGCCCCTCTACTCCACTCTGGTGAGACCCTATATTGAGTCCTGCATGCAGCTCTGGAGCCCTCAGCACAGGAAAAGACAAGGACCTCTTGGAACAGGTCCAGAGGAGGGACACAAAAATGATCATAGGGCTGGAGCACCTCTCCTATGAGGCCAGCCTGAGAGAGTTGGGCTTGTTCAGCCTGGAGAAGAGAAGGCTCTGGGGAGACCTCATTACCACCTTTCAGTACTACAGAAGAGATGGGGACAAACTTTTTAGCAGGGCCTGTTG
Organism: Chionis minor; assembly: GCA_013398295.1. Lineage (NCBI taxonomy): Eukaryota > Metazoa > Chordata > Aves > Charadriiformes > Chionidae > Chionis > Chionis minor. The sequence goes on along the minus strand of VZSF01000007.1, from coordinate 202,862 downwards.
TGATAGGTCAAGGGGTAATAGTTCTAAAGTAAAAGAGGGGAGATTTAGACTACATAGAAGGAAGACATTTTTGACAGTGAGGGTGGTAAAACACTGGAAGAGATTTCCAAGAGAGGTGGCAGATGCCCCACCCCTGAAAACATTCCAGGTCAGGTTGGATGGGGCTCTGAGCAACCTGATCGTGTTGATGAAGTTCCTGCTTATTGCAGGGGAGGTTGGACTAGATGACCTTTGGATGTCCCTTCCAACCCAGACTAGTCTATGATTCTGTGATTATCAATTTTGCAGTTCTGTAGGACTTACTGAGTCCTTGATTGTTATGATTGTCAGCACGCAAGGAAGTAACCAAGTCTTTAAAAACTGATAAAATAACAGTTAGAGGAAAGAGCGTGTAATGGAGGAACAAGCATCACAGTGGCTCATTTAGGCTGATAATAGCTTCTTCTTTTAACTAGAATTCTCCAGTCCTATTTCAGCCCAGACTTCTTAATAGAAACATTGTAACTGAGTTTTGGGAAAAGTGCTTAAAACCAGACGACTTAAAGACGCAGCATATACCCTTAAAAAACAATTAGAACTTACCTAGCAGAGAAATCAGCAAGTGATGCTCCAAAGGAAAAGGTTATTGTCTGACTCTGTGGATGATATGAAATATCCATAGCTTTACAGGGAAGAGGGTTTGAGGCTGAAAAGTAAATGGATTCACTGTCAGTTTGAAACCAACAGGAAATATCACAACTCAGTTTGATTCCTGGCATTGGAAAAAGCTGCAAGAACCCAGTGGACTACAACACTTTGCAGGACCAGCATAACATACTCAGCAGGGATGGAGAGAATGGTAACAACATCTCTGGACTGGATGAATTCCTTATTAAATCATTGGACAGTATTTCAGAAGAAGGTAAACAGGCCATCAGCCTGAAGTAAACAGGTTATTTAATAATTTTCAGTGAGGCAATGTTAGGCGAGTATGATATCTGAAATAAAAGAAAGAAAAATTAAAGAAGAGCAGTAGAAAATCAAGATGAGAGAAGGAGCTACAGCTTATACTGGCTAGCTAACCGGAAAAAGGTGTAAATTTGCAATGGCACTAAAACCCAGCCAACAGAAGACCATCAAGACAGGATTTTGTAGAGAGAAAGTTTGTCCTGAAAGGGCAAGAGGCTAAAGACTGAGGGAGAGGTTGGATAGGCCTTCCAGGTAAAACCAAAAGCCAGAGTGAAATTATTATTAACAACACAAAAATTTAAGTTTCAGGTAACAGAAAAGACAATCAAGAGAGACATTAATACTGCAAAATGTACAGAGGAATGGAAGATAGGCTGAAACCATCATCAGCGTGCCCTCACAAAAAGATTCAAAGGAGTGAAGGCGTCTATGCATGGAAATGCATGCCACATTCTATGATTTAATAAAAAATATCAGACTTCAACATTACCAAATATTCTTATAGTCATCATGCAGATATCTTGGAAAAGAATTTGAAATTATTCAGAACAATGCTTACGGGATTAGTGTTGTAAAGGAGAATTATAAACTTAGAACATAGAGGAATGTTTAGGAATTGTCTCCTCAAAGGGTAATTTATCAGTCTGTTCCAATAAGCGGTATATAAAATCAATAAATAACAACTTAGCACTAGCCAGGGCTTTTTTACAGTAGAATCTCTGCCTCTGTTTTGGCTTCACCAAAAATGTATGTCCTAGCCTCATTCTAGCACTTACTACTGCACTAGGTGCAGAATTTACTGGCTAAAATTATAGCTTAACTATTTTGCTTCTTTCTTCCTGTACCATATCTGATTCATTTGTGGAAAAATATATGGTTCGAATGTGTATGAGAAAATTTGTATACATTTGGCTTTTATAAAATGTATAGTTCTGAAGAGACATCCACTATTAACCAATCATAGTAGTAAAAAGTACTTACACCTTTCCTTTTCTGCTCAAAAAAGCCCCCAAGCAAATAAAAATCCACAGACAAATGTATCACTTGGATCACATGTAGTTATATAGGTCACTTGACTTGAAATCTGCACTGTGGGAATTTCCCTCTGTGTTGAAATTTCAGAGTAAAATATAATTTGTTTTGTGGTTTGTAACATGTAAAGGGGAATTTAGAAAATCAAGCTATTCGTATTTGTTATCCATTGGGATTAATAAAAATTTATCATGTTTTGATGTCCTTTTCAATTTATAATTTGTTTGTTCCTCAATTATTCCTGAGTGCTAGGGAAGAAAAAAAAAAAAAGAAAAAAGATTTTTCAGCATAGCAATGCAGTAACTTTGACTAATCAACCACCTTATAAGAAACACTTTTTGATTTTCCAAATCTTGAGCACTAGGTGTATTTCCTCCATGCACCTTTGGAAATGTAGCATTCTCTGTGGTATTTTTTACCCTCTTTTGCAAGATAGTGCATTGTTTGCCAGAAGCTCCTGTTTCGCAAATGCCATTTCATGATATTCCACAGGGATATTGAAAAACTAGCCAACAAATAATATAAATGATTTGCATTCAAACTGGAGGCAAATAAAGTCATCTTTTCTACTACTGTAGCTACTAGTATACAATTTTGCTGTCATTGTCACTGAGGTAAATTGTTTGTGGCTTTACTGAATTCAGTTTAATCTCTCTGGAATTACAGCAGTGTAACAGAAAACCTGCTATCCGCCACTTAATACAGTCTGAACTTTGATTTCTGTGCAGTACAATATTTTTAAGTCTCTCAGAAATCTTAGGGGATCCATATTTATTCCCTTAACAGCTTTTTAAAAACTAAAAATCTTGAGTGTCACAGCTAAAGGTAATAAGTCAGCATAGGGCTGCATCCTGCAGTCAGTTCAAGGTTGAAGGTCCCGAGGTTCATAAGTCTTAAAACACGTTGCAGGATCCTTAAAGATTGAGGAAAAGTCAATCCAACTGCCTTTGGAAAACTGTCACTCTCTTCTAAGCTGTGACTGCTTCTGCCCCACGATCAATGTGAATTAGTTTTCTTCACTTTATTAAAATGTGAGCTGCCTTGCAGCTGCCATGGGGTATTGGTGTGCTAGTTGCTTCATGCTAGCTAGTTTTATTCGATTCCTGACGCCTTGTTTGAGCAGTCAAACCCTTCAGTTACCCTGTATGGTAACATGTCTTCTTAGGAGCGATCCAGGAGCTGTGCTGGAAAGGGAGTTTAGTTTTGGGTAACATGCCATGGTACAAACAGCTGTGCTCCTTGTTCATGGCAGTCTGCAGGGCATTACTGTGCAGCACTCACTTCAGAGACACCCTGGGCTGATTGTGTATCAACCTTGTACCAGTGCTCAGTCAATCGCTGTCTTTGTTGTTAGAATGATGAGAAATCAAGCAGTATTCAGGAAAAGCCACAGTGTGCATTCTGCATTGATTTTTAAATCCCCCAAGATTTGTTTAGATGAGAGGATAACCTCAGCTTGTGCAGCGCACTCATCAATAGTATCAGAGAATAAAGGTGCTGTCTTAAATACAAATCTGTATGTATAAGATATCAGAAGCCCTAGGAAACAGTCTCACCCTTGACGGAGATGCAGTGAGCCGGAACTCAAAGGCTGGTTATTTTCCATTCGCCCTTGATTTGATGAATTACAATGTCATTTAGCAGCATACAGATTTATGAATTGTTGTTTGACTCGCCCATCTAATGCTATTAATTTGTATTGATGAGTGAAATGTTCACGCACCTCTCAGCCCTAGAACACAGAGAACCTTGAAATGATGATGATACCCCATGCTACATTTTCATTGAGTGCTGGGATCTGGAGTCCATCGTCCTTTGTTGTTGCTTACAAACTGACTATATAAATCCAACACAACTACAAGGCTGCCTTAGCAACAGCAGTTTCTCTACGGGTTTTTGCAGACAGAAACAGCCTGAGAAGTGACACAGGTAGCAAAGCAGGAGAGGTCAGGCCCCGCGATTCTTGTCCAAGTGATGCTGGCTCTGAAGTGAGTACTTCTCAGCTCTCTTACATGAGGACGCTTAGACGTTGACGCTGACCTCAAAATTGTTAGCAGCTGATATCCCTTGCTTGCAGTCTCATAAGACTAATATACCCAAGTGTGTTATTTTGTCTGAATCACTTTATTCATCCCTCCCTGTACCTCCCCTTCCTAATCCATCCCTCTGTCCCTGGCTGCCACTAATTTCAGCTCTTCTGAGGTGTTGGCTCCATACATGGTTTGAAGCAGTGTGCCCTTTGCACTGACAGGCAGCGTTCTGCAGCTGGAACCCTTACAGACATTATTTCTCTTTCACCTTTTCACCTCACATTGTTATCACTGCGTCGTATCACCCTGAAAAAGCACTATTTTTCCAAGATCCATTCACGTTCACTAAGCAGCTCCCCAGCAGACACACACCGGCATGAACGGCTTAGAACTCAGAAATTTAGTTTCATAATGTTGGGAACAAGTTCTTCAGAAACATGACAAATGATAAACATGCAACAGTAAAGGTGTCTGATTCATGAACTGTGTAGACAGAGGGGACACTGTTGTGATCATGCATCAAATATCCTAGGGACATCTTATCCTGCGATCACCTGTGTTTTGACAGGTACAGCTCAGAACAGAGAATATTTGCTTCTCAGAATCTATCACATTTCCCTGTCCCACCTCTCTCAAAGAAAATATTGCTTTAGGGAAAAGTGACTATAATGTGAAAAATCAGAAAGAGATTGGACAAGGTTCTGTCATTTATTGATTAAGTCTTTATGAACAATTCTACAAAGCCGTTTCTGCTTAATCTGTGTGATGATTCTTACCTCTGTGTTGATTTTTTCTGAGCATTTACAGGTACCAAAACTATGTACAAAACAGCTTTCCTATCCAGTGAAAGTTTCTACAATTATAAAAAAAATTCTTATTCCCATTTCATGCAGAATACCATATGATTTCAGATATGTCTATATGCCACCAAGAAATAGCTCAGAGCCTGTAGACCAAGGATTTGTTCTGACGTTTTTCTTACAATTCTGATCTAATAAATATTTAAGCACGTACCTAAAATGCAGAGTTACAACAGAAAATGGAAATTTAACTTACTAATAACTTCAGAATTTTATATATTGTCATGTGAGATAAAAGACATATTTACCATCCCTTTTGTCACATCTTTTTTCTGTTCCCCTTTCTGGAAAACAGAAAACAGAAAAAAGTCTTTAGGCACTTTTCAGCAGAAAAGTTAAAATATTGGAGAATTTGAACTTGCAAAATTGTATTTGCCACAGTAACCTAATGTTTACTATTATTGTATGAAGAAATCAGGCTATCTTGGATCAGGAAAAGCTAACACTCATGCATTATAATTCTCCAAAAGCAGAGCGTATCCTCAGGGAAATTCTCAGACCTAAAATCATAATTTATTTTGGATTATGAAGAAAAACAGAAAACCCAGAATTTTTTAACAAGCAAATATTTTTCAGAAGAGCATATTTCTATTAAAACAATGCTATTTCACTTTGAAAAGTTTATTGGAATTTTACTTTGCTATAAAGCCAAAGATTTTGTCCCATTTCATATATTACACGTCTGTTGTTTGCATAATGTTGTTATAGAATGTTATAGAATGTGACATTATTACTAAGAAATTATTAAAATTAAATACTGCATCCTCAGCAAGTCTGTGCACAACAACAAGCTCAGCTGAAATGCCTGAGGGAGGAGATGCCATCTAGAGGGACCTGGACAGGTTTGAGAAGTGTGAACCTCATGATGTTTAGCAAGGCCAGGTGCAAAGTCCTGCACCTGGGCTGGGGCAAACCCTGGTATTAATACAGGCTAGGGGATGAAGGGATTGAGAGCAGCCTACCAAGAAGGACTTGGGGGTACTGGTGGGTGAAAAGCTGAACATGAGCTGACAATGTGCACTCACAGCCCAGAAAGCCAACTGCATCCTGGGCTGCATCACAAGAAGTATGGCCAGCAGGTCAACTGAAGTGATTCTGCCCCTCTACTCCACTCTGGTGAGACCCTATATTGAGTCCTGCATGCAGCTCTGGAGCCCTCAGCACAGGAAAAGACAAGGACCTCTTGGAACAGGTCCAGAGGAGGGACACAAAAATGATCATAGGGCTGGAGCACCTCTCCTATGAGGCCAGCCTGAGAGAGTTGGGCTTGTTCAGCCTGGAGAAGAGAAGGCTCTGGGGAGACCTCATTACCACCTTTCAGTACTACAGAAGAGATGGGGACAAACTTTTTAGCAGGGCCTGTTGTGATAGGTCAAGGGGTAATAGTTCTAAAGTAAAAGAGGGGAGATTTAGACTACATAGAAGGAAGACATTTTTGACAGTGAGGGTGGTAAAACACTGGAAGAGATTTCCAAGAGAGGTGGCAGATGCCCCACCCCTGAAAACATTCCAGGTCAGGTTGGATGGGGCTCTGAGCAACCTGATCGTGTTGATGAAGTTCCTGCTTATTGCAGGGGAGGTTGGACTAGATGACCTTTGGATGTCCCTTCCAACCCAGACTAGTCTATTATTCTATGATTCTATGAAAACAACTCCTACATAACAACAGAAAAAAAGTCCTTGTAATTGGTCAAATGAATAGCCATTTAAATTTAAAACAGTATTAGACATAAGTTACAGAATGCTTTGAACCCTAAGGAAACATAAGAGCTCCTTGGAGTTGCCACTGGAAGACACTGCATTCAAGACCCCATGTACTGTGTTGCAGCTCACCCAAGATTGTAGGTTTTCTGCGGAGTCTAATGGCTATACACTCACTGTGTTGGATGTTAATACCTGTGATCTGTAAGAGGCTAAAATATGTTAAGAAATGTTTCCAGTTGTATTACAGGCATATTTCTGGGTTGCAGACTCATTCTTCCATTTCCAACATGGTTGCTTTGCCTTTTTTTTCCCTATACTTATGGCATTTTTCTTATCTGTTAGGAAGGAATCCAAAAAGTTGTCAGGTTAATGCTTTTTCTTACCTCTCCTGAAGGACTTGGTGATTTTATTTCTTGTCTCAACACGTTCAAAATCAAATTAACAGTAATTGGCTGAAAAAGATGATAGGCACTGAACTCCATCTCAGAGAAAACCTACATTACTAGTGTTTAAAAGAGAAAAATGGAGTACCTGAAAGTCTTCTAGACATAGAGGCTGCCTGATGCTCTCTTGTCTGTGCTGGTCCAAGTACATCTCTGGAAGAGTTGGCCAGATGTGTTGGCAATGGCATTTAGTGGGTACAATGGCTCAGCTCATACTGTGCTTTACTGTCATATTCCTTCTCCTCACCTCAATCTCACTATTGCAGCTTCATGACATGGGGGGATATTCATAGTCCTGATGTCCTGTTCACATCCAAATCTTGTGCATTTCAGAAAACTTCAGTCTTTATACATATAACTGGGTTTGAAACCAAAGGCGAAATGTTCTAATCACTTTTGGCTCAAGCCTATGCATGGTAGATGTGGCAAAGGATCTTCCTTTCCCATTCCCATTACAGGTTGTATAATTACTCCCCACCTTTTCCAATGGGAATGCATATGGCTATAGGCGTCTGCAAGACAGGAGCCAGGGGATCAACTATAAGAGCAAGTAGGAAATACTGGAACTGAAACAGGCATTCAGCAGAAATTTGAGGAATCAGAAAACAATAAGGAATAACAAAGCATTTTTGTGTATTTTGAGACCTATGATTCAGGAAAACAAGCAAAAACTGATTCTCAACTCTACTATGCACAGTTATGGCTTCAAGGAAAAAGTTCTAACTGTCTTGCTGACATGCTTACCAAACTTCCTTACAATGCTCAGCTGGAGACCTAAGTGACCATTTGGGTTTTTTAAAAGCTCTTTAGGACTCAGAAGAGACCCTTGAGTCTGAGGAACTCAAATCTCAACTCAGTCCAAACCAACTCAAATCAAGCCCTCTAGACAGGGAGGAAGGTATTCTTTGCAAAAAAAAATCATGGGTTTAAGAGCATTTAGCAGAAAACCTGAGGCTGACCTGACCTCTTGGGCAGATTTGAACACACTGGGTCCCCAACTCCAGAGGTAGTTGTAGTCATCATCAGCGTCAGGAAAACTGCTCTATGGAACTGGTAATGCCTCAGCTTAAGCTTGGGACAAAATTTATGGAATGCCTGCCTCTTCTGATTCTTGTTTGTTAGTGCATTTATTGTCCCAGTGTTCAATGCTTTAGCTGGCATTGAACATGCGTATTTGTCCTTCAGAAAATGTACAAGGAACCCATGTCCCTAAAACACACACATGAATCCTTTTCTGGAAAAGCAGTGATTATCAGGCAGATAACACTGAGAATCCGGAAGGTGTTTTTCTTTGGGAAATGTTTTATTCAACCCTTATATTTTCAGTATGAATTGAATACTTAATAGCATAGCTCTTTTGAAAAATCCTGTGAAGCACGTTTTTTGTATGTTAGGAAGATAAATAAATTATAAGTCTGTAATGCATCCATACAAGACAAACTTTGACCTGTGTGTACCACGGCAGTTTTGCAAAAGCTGAATCTACTGCCACTTATCCTGCTCTGTCTAGTTATTCAGAAGGGATTCAACCCAAAGCTCCCCAGGGCTTCTTTTACACTGCTCGTAATTGCCTCATACAAACTGCAAGCCACCACCAGAATCTGAACCTGTGAAATTGCATTAGTGGATAAAATTATTGTTTTAACCATCTCAAAAAACCCAGAGAAAATAAATACAAGAGGCAAAACAATATGGCATGACCTGACCCAGTCTCCTAGTTGTGCAAGAAAGGTCTCTTTCATTTAAAGGCTCTTATTTTGCAACTTCCCAAAAGAAATTGCTGCACTTGCAAAGCTGAAAGNAAAATTATTTAGATGACATTTAACCTAGGGAGAACATTTTATTATGTCATGGATTACATTTTGAAATTTTCTGGAATGTAATCACTTCATTTTTCATTTTAGAATGATTTTGGAGTTCTTTTATATATAAAAAAAACCTTTTTTTTATAGCATCAATAGTACTTGAGACACCAATTAAAATTTTTGATCTTATCTAAAATGTATATTTCAACTTTTCCAGCAGAAATACTAAAATCCTTTGTTTTCTCATTTATTCAGAACAAAAATCCACTTTGAAATTGCCTAGATTTCTTCTTAAATGAGAATGCTGACTTCTACGTACTTCTGCTTTACACTGAGATATTACTACAACATAGCATGGGTGCTATGAAGACATAAAATAAGTGGTTAGCATTTCCACCCAATGTATCCAAACCTTCCAAATACTTTTCTGAACTTTAAAAATCTATAGATTCTACAACTGTTAGAGGGGGATCCAATAAAAGATTGGGGGATTTGTATCATGAAAATGGAAGGGATAAATTTTATTCATATAACTTATGGAAGGATTCTTATCACTGGGACCATTTATACACTGTCATGAATGGGATTTGGTTTCTATCACAGCATGATGAGTTGTATCCCAAAAATGAATTTCTTGTGGAATTAAAATGTGGCTTAAGAGAATAGCCATATACATTGACCTCTATCATAGTTCCAACCTTCCTTTAAAACAACAATTCTTTGTGAAGAAGCAGGGGTTTTTTTTCGTGTTTTATATTAGATCCTGTCACTTCAGAGGATTCTTAACATAAGATACATACCTGTTAGTATCTCGAAACTGCAAAAATTACTAAAGATTATTTTTTAACTCCATGTTTTGGCAAATAAATTCTCTAAAAGACAAAAGAGTATGTAGAAAGGCTAATTGAATACCTGCCTTACATTTACTAAAGGTAACTTCTTGTCAAAGCTGACTCTTTAAATTAGCATGATCAGGCAAATAAGGGAATTCACCCAGTCACCCAAACCTGCTGACATCCCAAAACTGGAATCTTTCATGTACATTCTCAGCTGGGAGCCTGTAATGAACTACATATAATTTCAGTGTTTGGATGTTAATACCTTATAAGTCTTTAATGTTGAGACTCACATAATGGTAAATTGCAATCAATGATAAGTATAAACTAAAATAGGCTAAGCAGCCAGCACTGAAGGCAAAGGTATTTTTGACATTCAATGTAGTAAAGTGTTATTTAACAAACACATAAGTAGAGAACATGACTAGTGGTCTTGCAGAAAGAGACTTAAATATTTTTTAAAAGAAACATCTTTTATTTTAATTTAAGAGGGACTGGACTCTCTTCAGATTAGACAGGGCACAAAATTAATTTCATGGTAAAAAAATTAAGCTTCTCTAGATCCTTTGAAATGTTTCAAAGGACAGTTTGAAACAAAAGAGCTAACATCCAATAACAAGCAGGAGTAAAAAAGAAAGGCAATGTAAGACCTGAACAAATCTGGAAGTGTACTCTGAGGTCTTTGCTGATATGCAGTGTCTAATGGAGCTCTGTCTTATAAGCATGTTCTGTGACAAAGCCTTGAGATAGGCATAACCTGAGGATGAAGGTAAGCACAAAGCACAGACTCCATCTACTACTGTGTCATGAGACAGCTAAGCAGGAGAATAAAGAAAAGAGAGAGGGTGGCCTTTTTGCAGGCACTTAAGATAATCAGAATAGATGTTGGCTTTGTTTTGTTCCAGATCTGTTTTATCGGTTTTGGACACTATTTGCTATCTTCTAATTTTCTTAAGTTGTTAAATTATGTATAATTCAAATTCTCCAGACAACAAGGTATTTCCCACCTAATTGTGTAGCAGCTCCATAAACTGAGATTCCAGGACACCTTTGCCATCATCTACTGGAACAAGTAAATAGTGCCCAACGGATACAAAGGATGTAGTCTGAGCTGCACAGATCTGTTGAAAAATGGAAAAAACACATGGGTCAGTACATGGAGAAATATCTTCTGGGGACCACTGGTGACACCACAGGTAATAGTTGTAATGTGACATCCTGAACTTCCAGGATGGCGATGTCCCTAATGCAGAAATGAAAGGGAAGTGCTATATAAATAATGTTGCCATTTTATTTCTCTGAGCTCTATATATTTAACTCAGAGATCCTGGGCCTAACAGAAGCTAATTTAGGCATTTTTGTATCTGGCGAATGAATGGTGTGTTGACTAATATAAGCAGGTTAAATGTTAATTAGTGAAAGAGAAATCAAAACAATCCCATTTCCATGCATATTATTCAGGTTGGTTATCGTTCATTTTATGGTTTGTGTAGTAATTCCTCTGATAGATGAAGCTACAAGAATATCCTTGAGGGAAGTGAACTGGTCAATTTTGTTATTTGGAATGCTACAAGCAAAATGACCATTTCAAAGTAAAATCTGAAAATATGTAAAGAGGAATGGAGATGGGGAAAAAATATTAAGAATTTATGTAAACTTCCAATATTGAAAGTAAATTTGGAAAAGTAAAAGTAAAAGAAAAAGTAGGTAGAATTTCTCCATACATATAAATGATTAGACATGTGTGCTTGGGAACTGAATTTATTGACAGAAAAAATATGTACCAGTGCTTTAATTAATATGATGCTAAAAATAGATATAAGGCAGGAGAGCTACGCCTACCTAAGTACGTTCACTCAAACCTACGAGCCCCATGACTGTGTAACTATCCAGAAAGACAGACTGACCCCCTGCAGAATCTACCACTGGCTAGAAGCTTGCCATCTCAGTTTAAGCTAAATGTGAAGACTCTGTAGCCAGTGGAGACACTGGCATGTCCTGCATGCATCTCATCTGACTTAGATAACTACCATAGGATGCAATGAATCATGCCTTTGAGGCACTGGTCTCAAGTGCGCCTCAATGTCTTTCTTGGAGTAAAGGGCCAAAAACTGAACACGGTATTCAAGGTGGGACCTCACCAGTGCTGAGTACAGGGGGACGATCACCTCTAGTCCTGCTGGCCACGCTATTCCTGATACGGGCCAGGATGCTGTTGGCCCTCTTGGCCATGTGGGCACACTGCTGGCTCATATTCAGCCAGCTATGGACCAACATCCCCAGGTCCTTTTTCCCCAGGCAGCTTTCCAGCCACTCCTCCCCAAGCCTGTAGTGCTGCCTGGGGTTGTTGTGACCCAAGTGCAGGACCTGGCACTTAGCCTTGTTGAATCCCAGATAACTCAGATAAAGGCAAAAACCTGGTTAATTCATATGCATATTATGCTGTAAGCATCTATTTAGTATATTCACCCTTGAATAAATACAAAGTGGTTTTGTAAAAGCCTTTTAAACAGCACTGTGCACAGCCAGCCCTGATGTGAGCAGCATGTGCCTTGCAACACCCCCTCTCTGGCACTGTGCCTTACCCATGGTATTGAGTGAAGGCAACACCTGGCTCATCTGCAGTCCAGATAATCTCCTTCTACATAACTGAGACTGTAAATACATTGACATTTTGGTTTGGAGTGGTGGCAAGGTCAGGAAGCCAATCATCCTTATTTCTTATTAATTCGGTTAGCATAACAGTTTTTACATATTCAAACTAGGCTCATTTCAGAGGGCTCTATACCAGAGACTCTACTTCAACTACGCGTTAAATAATCTCCAACTCCCAAAGGAAACATAAGTATTTGAACTAATGGTTGGTGAGTTGAGTCAACTCTCACGAGAGACAATGGGTTTTTTTGATTAAATTCTGAATTAAATCCCCCAAACCACATATGCTGTAGATGTAAGGTCCAGCTGCCTCACTCTTTTGATCTGCTCCTACTGTACCAAAGCAATTTCTATTGTAGAGATAGCCAGAGCCAATTCTGGGATTACTCAAGACATTGTCTAAGCCGTTCCTTCTTTTACATTAGGATCAACTATATCTAGGTAATTTCTGGCAGAGTATGTTTAATATATTTCTAAAAACTCTACAGCTTCCATGGGTTTGTCTTATTCCTGTCTTCTGCTATTGTCCCTATTTTTGTAACCTCTAAGCTGAGTCATTCCCATATTCAAACCTGTTACTTCTTTCCACCATGCACATGGAAAACAAATTGTTCACCTTCTCTTTGTTGGGGGTTTCTACATACTTGAAAATTGTTAGCATGCCTGGCTATGCACACATAGTTTTTGCCTTGTTACTCTGCACAACCCCAGTCTGTGTAATCTTCCTTAAAAGAAGCAAATTGAGAAGAAAGACTCCAACAGTTGCAAGAGTCTAACCCATTTCTCTAAGTCTCGGTCCAATGCTTTAATCACAAGGCTGTCCTTCCTTCCTGACATGGTGACTGCCTTGCAAGGTCATTGTGTTCACTTTAGAAGTAATTTTAATTTTTCATGTGAAAAATTACCAAACCTTCACAGGAAGCATTTACATTCAAAATATTAATTTTCAAAATAATTTTTTAATTTTTCCTTTTTTTGTTATGATCCAAAACCAATCTTCACAAACACCATGCTTCAGAAAAAAAAGAAGTAAAAAAATACCTGATAGGTAGTATTTGAACAGAAAAATAGAAACAGTATTTTTTAAGTCGGTATACAAGGTAGTTTTTTTTTTTCTCCAATCAGTTAACATTTCAGTTTTGCCAGATCTCAAAAACTTGCAGATTTTTTTTTTTTTGTAATAAAAAATCTAATTTGGAAGGTCTAAAATCTTCTCGATTTCTAATTCTAATTCTAAAATCTGGAACTTTTAAATTGCAGTTTATGAAAACTGACTACTAATCATCCTGTTTTAAATTATTTTTGCTTTAATGGCTCTATCAAAAACCTTTACATAGGATAGGCAAATAGAGACATTCATACAGTGGGTTTGACTTTGGAGGCCTACATTAACATCACAATGGAAACTGCGGTTTGACTGGCTGTTCATATGCCCTGCTGTTTGCCAGTTCTCAAAGTCTGACCAGCTAGATGAGAAAAGGCACACAGGATAGAGCTACCAAGCTCTGAAATATAAAAAAAGGGACCACAACTGAGGAAATCAAAGTGTAATACCTAGAATATGTATTTCAATTGTCAAAACCGTTTACTAATTAAATTATGTTTAGATAGCTAAGTGTCGCCTCTCTTGAATTAAAAGCAGACATGAACATAGAGTATTCTAAATGTACAAAACCTGTTGTAATTGGCACAAACATAACAGAGAAAAATGTGATTCCCAAAGACAATTGTTCAGAGTGTTTGAGGAATGAAAATAAGTTAGAAGGATGTGTGCTCATATAACTAACTATGTAACAGCCAACTTTTTTCAAAATTCTATGCCTTTTTTTTTGTCTTCTATTTTAACAAATATTCTAAGGAAAATGCACAGGTGTTAAGCTATAGTGTAATTAGAATTTTGCATGGGAGTTTGAATTTCTTTTTCTGACCAGGATAATAAAAAAAGTCCCTTTGGATGGAAGAGACAGTTTGTCTGGTAGTTCCCATTTTTCAATCCAATCTCAGAGCTCCACAGTAAAGTCTAGATGCAAAGATCCCCCCATGAGCTGCATGATGCCCCCTTAAGTGTTCTTTTTGAGAAAGCATCCCATGTGGGATGATCTGTTTTGTAATCCAAATCTCTAAGGGAAATTCAGCAGGGACTGTTCAGGCAAACATCACTGATCATACCAGACTGTGCAACGTGTCAAGCGCAGCACCAGCCTGCGCTCCATACCCATGGAGTTGCTTGCTGTCATTGCCTGATGGGATCTGCTCCTGGATCATGGCTTGTCCTTGAAGATACACAGTATGTACCATTCCCTTTGGCCCTTGGCCAGGAGAAGATACTGACCTGCAACTCATCAGGTCAGAAATGCAGGGTGATCTGATCTATGAGATGTTTCCTGTGCCTTATTTAGGTTTAAGGTTTGGGATAAATCAGTGCTTTTGGGGTTGTTAGGTTGTGTGTTTTTGTGTTGACCCAAAAGGTGACCAGGAAGCAGACAGTGACTCAGACATTGTCTCATCAGCATCCTCCTGGGTCTGAGGTGGAAGGAACACATCCATTTCTAGGGGGATTGTCTCCTATCCAGAGAGGAAGATGTAGGGACAAGTTCTGCAGCAGGCATGTTTTCTCCATGCACAACGTAAGCAGTATATACAGTCCAATGAGGGGATGTGTTTCAGCATTTACTTCTGTAAATTAAGGTCACTCTTTTTCTTCTATTAGAATAGCTGGTAACATCTCTGATGTTTGTCTCTTAGGATGCCATCATTTGTGCCTCACACTTCTTTGGGGCTAAAAGGTTTAGGAAACACAAATCTGTGGTAATAAGTGTGTCATTTATTCCTTTCTACTTGGAAGATCCATAAATTCATGCCTTTCCACCCCCTTCTGGAATGTCTAACCACAAATGAGTTAAATAAGGCATTTAGAATTGGTTTAATTACTGCTGAAAATGAGGGAAAAAGGTTAAGGATAGAGCTCATGCTGAAATTTTCTTTCAGTGTTTTTAAGCTGAATTTCTATTCTATTTTTACTCACCCTTTTTGTTTCTGCTTCAGCTTCTAATAATTACGGGGCTTTTTGCAAGGCATAAATAAAAGCTCTTAATACACATGGCAACGACTGTGCATGAGAATAACTGACATTCAAGGGTTTTAACATTTTCTTTCTTGCTACCAGTTCAAAAGCATATCACCATGTAGTTTAGTACAATTAAACACACATACTAAGGTCTGATTGAAGCGGATTAACAAAACTGCTTCTAACCGGAGCTCAGCCACGGGCTTATTCCATTTGTGTGCTGTGTTCACCTATGTTCTACACAGTCAAGTCTCATTTCTCAGCTTTTTAACTTACATGAGCACTGAAATTAACTTTAGAAACCACACTAACAGAACAAAGTCTAGCCAGGCCTGTTCCATTTTGTTCTTCTTTATTGAATTGAGCCTCAAAATTGCCAGTTGCATAAGAATACGTGACTCGACTGTCACATTGCGGAAGCCTGTTTGGTATGCATCTCACATCTTCCCCAGGCTTTCTATCACTTTGTGCTGACAGCATGAATGGATGCAAAGATTTACTGACTGACACTGCAAAGTTGCCATTGTCAGGAGAGGCAGACACCCTAATGATGTGCAGCGTTGCTGAACCTAAAAGGGAGAAGGAAGGGAGAAAGTGAGAGAGAGGCATTGTTTCCATGGCTACACAATAATACTTCTTCCATACCTCTTCTTCTTACTGCCTTGCCATCTGTGTCCATTCTGCAGATAGCAGTTGATTATGTCTCATTAAAATATTTAATGACTCCCAAGTTATTAATTAGTGAAGGTTCAAATAGGATTGTGCCTTGCTGTAAACGTTACTCATACAGTAATCTTGAAGAATATTATATAAAGCAAATAATATCACGCTGTACCTAATTTAACCCTATGTATATCAAGACACCTTGGAGTCTACTGCAATGCAATGTCTCAGTAGTGACTTGCCTGACTTCCAGACTTCCTTGCAACACGTTTTGCTCTTTACAACAGGACACTGAACCACAGAGGTTCTTGGGCTGTACATTTAAGCATCTGGTAGCAATACTACTGATGCCTGAAATACGGAAATAATAAAATTAAAGTAATTCACCTGTTTAAGTCTCAACCCTCGGAACAACTCATACTGTTTATTTCCAAGTAACCCCCAAAAACAATGGGTGCCAGTGTCCATACTCAGTCCACAGGAAAAGGTAGGCAGTTTCCAGGGGTATTGCAGTCTGCTCTTCAGGAGAACCTCATCTTTCCTGTAGAGTTCAGGTGCGCTCAAACAATCTTCTGGAGCTAACTACACACTCCTGAGTGGTAAAACCAAGTTGAGGTACTTAAATTGGGTGATCTGACTTAAAACATATGTTCCAAAACTGTTTAGTAACCTGTTGCCCACCACTCACAGATACAATTGGTTATCATACTGCAATATAAGCGATACTGTGGCAAGTACAGCAACCATGTACGTGCAGAACCAATAATATGAACTAGAGCAGCAAATTAAAGCAGATGAAAAGCTATAAACATGGGGGGCAGGGGTATCCAAATAAAGCATCTTCACATTTTGAAGGTGAAGGTGACTCATTCAGAGATTTTGCCTTTTGTGGAGTTCTTTACTGAGAAGTCCTTTTACATGATTCAAAGGATACGAGCATGTCTAGCAGTGTCTTCTCCTGCATTATTCTGTATTTTTTTAATTGCAGTCCTCTGGAGGCAACAGCATTCTTTTCACTGACCTCAGTAGATTCAGTAAGGACATAACTAATGATTGTAAATAAAAAGGTATAGGTAGAGTTAATCATTTCCAGTGTGTATATACTCTCTTTCTTATCAAGTTGTTTTATACTAAGTGACTTTACTTGTTTCCAGAAATTTAAAGTCATAAGGATGTTTGTACATAAAAGATACAAATCAGCTTTAGGCTGAAAATGTCAAGATGTAAAATAACTGAAAGGACTTGAGGAATGTCTTCTAGAGATTATGCATACATTTACAGCACAATTTCCTTCAATGCCACTGGGAAATTCTGCTGTGATAAGAGCCAGAGAGCTGCAGTTTTGCTACAAGATATGATTAAACTTTAATGGAGGTATTTGTGGCACAGAAACACAAGTGTCCCAAGAGTTACGGACGTAAGACTCGCTATTCATTTCCCCGCTGAGCAAAATGAACTTTTTCAGGCCTTTTCAGGCCTACAACTCTTACTGGTACTGTGTAGGTCTTTAGCTCAAGTGAATCATCTCTGCATACAGTGATTCATCCTCTATGAGAGCTGCAGAAGGGGTTCTTAGATGTCCACCCTTTATGTTGAGAAAGACATGAATAACTGCCAAATAGATGTCCAAAAAGACCATCGTGACCATCGTGTGCCCTGAGCCCCACCATGCTTTTATGGCACTGTATATATCCAACAAAATCTGTCCCTGAATTTCCAAGTGCCAAGATGGTGACACCCTGCAGTAATCCCTGCATCCATTTATTAGCCAAACAAATGATAACCTCAGTATGCATTTTTCAACTGGTGTAGAATTTACATACATAATTTTCAAATTAACATTCAGGTTTGTGAATACATATGGTATGGTATTTTGAGTTTTGCTATGCAAGTTTATGAACAGTAATACCTTGAGAATAACAGCAAAATTGATCTCTGACTGGAATCAGCTCCTTAGACAGAATAAGAGTTGGACTTAGCTCCTCAAATAAAAGACTATTTGCATAGTGGCTTTAGTCCCTCTGGTCTAAGAAATAGATATGAGTTTAAACAAAATGAATTCCACTTCCAATCCAATGCACATATATGTAAAAAAAAAATATATATATATATATGTATGACTTTCTTAGTATGGAAATCTGATTTGAGAAGCCTCACTCTCTTCTACACTAATGAATTCCTAGGCACACCTAAACATTAAAGCATGCTTCCATCCTTACAAACAGCATGAAAAAAATCTTCTTTTAACCTCATATGGATGTCCTCATTAGACAAACTACAAAATACAATGGAAAGCATTAAAGCCTTTCATGTTTTCAGTAGAATTTTGAAAAGTTCCTCAGAGAATAAGGAACCATACAGTCAGGTTCACATCATTTAGTTTTAACCACTTAAAAATTAGATGTCTTGTTTAAGCTATGTTTCATCAGGGTGCTTCAGAAGGTATAGGAACCTCTGCGTAGCAATTCATCCTACCTGTCTTAAGAAACCCTGCATCATGCTTTGGAAGTCAGCTCACCCTTTCTTGGGTAGCACGTGAAACATAGATAACAACCTTACTGTAGGCACTTAATTTTAAGACAGATAAAGGTAACTGAGATATAACTCACACATTCAGTTCCATTTAAAGAAACTCTTATACTTAACCGTATTGACACATTCCATAATATCAACCACTACAAAAAGGATCTGCAAGACCTCAGAACTCAAATCAGCCCTGAGATCTTTCTTGAAGAGAAGTACAAAATGTGTTATCCAAGACTGCATCTGTTCTTGGTATTTTCTGCAAATAACTCAGGTGTGTGGTGTACTCAGGTGATTTGTTCCTCTTTGGTATTCCATTTTAGTCCAGAGCATTTTCTCCTTCTGGGAAAGTAGTCAATCCCTGAAAGAAAGATATCTAACAATCTGAGGATTAAGGTGACTGGCAAAACAACACTATAAACCCTAAAAAGGAAGTACATTCAACATATTCAACACATGATTACAGTTGCAACTAAAAAATACAGACATTTGAGTAAGTTACCTTAATAGAAAACCACATAAGGTCCATATTCGGGATGCAAGTATCACAGCACAAATCTGATCTGTATTTCCAGCCTGAAGAAGCTACATGTCTCCATAGTGAAGTGAAATGACCCTAAAGGGATATACATCAACCAAGAAACTAATTCCTAGCTATTTATTACTTTGTATATACTTCAGAAGAATAGTCTGGAAGGAAAAACCCCACAACATAAACAACCAACCAAACAAGAAAAAACTTTCTGTTGAAGGGCTGAACTGTAGATATCTTGCAGATAAGTTGTGGGGTTTTTTGTTTTTAATTGTTACTGGTTTATCAGAGACTAACACTCAGTCCATTGCTGGCTTGATTTCTGCATTGCAGTACTGAAAAGCTGGCTGCACTGCTGACGCCTTAAAATAGGTCCATGAGCCTCATTAACATTGTTCCCGAGTAATTATGTAAAATATTTCACAAATAAAAGAGTGGGGTTTTGAGTCAAAGTCTTTAAGAAAATCAGTGCACATTAGAAAGATAGAAGCAAAAGCAATATCTAATGAAAAGAAAGCTTTGTTTATGCCCTATAGCATCTTCACAGATAAAAGTTACTTGACATGTCTAGTACAAACCCAGCTCCAACAAAGTCTGCTTTGTTAGCTTTGGAGAATTTTTCTTATTACTATGTAATATTAATTCTGCAGTTCTTTTTACCACCTGTGCATTCTGAGTTGATCTTTTTTCTCTTTACTCCCTGTCATAATTATCAGTTTGTGAACCAATACAATCACAATAATCCAATGACATCCAAACACTCTACAGTTTATACTTACAGTGTTAGTGCTGGAGGATGTAACAACCTTTTCTCTGTGGGTGAAGTTTTCTTCTTGGCAGCTGCCAAGCTAAACCAAAAAGAACTGATTTTTAATTCATACTTTGTTTTAGACGGTTGACTTTTTAATTTTTCTGCTCCCCATATCTCACAGTCATTTTTCTGCATTTGAAATTTAACTTTGAGACATGCCATAGGGCTCGCTTAGTTTTAATTTACTAAAATTAATTAAGTCCAAATGTGTCAGAACTTGAGCAAGTATGCACTCAGTTTGGGATTTCAATGTGGGAACTCTGAATGCTCTTCTTTGGATTCTGTCCATAATATATTCAGAATGAAAGTAAGCAAGCTCAAGAGAATTCGTGTTGAGTCACAGTACCCCTTCTACTGGTACCTTTCAGCCTGTGTGCTGCAAAACCTGAGATTCCTTCAGGATCGTGACTCATTTTTTAGAACATGATTATTAGAATGGCCTGATTCAGACTAAAGGTCTATCCTAATTCCAAAAGTTGACTAAGGCAGACTCATGCTGAGTATAAGCACAAACCAAGCACACAGGGTACTTTTCCCTGACATTTTCCCAGTCTCTGCTTCACAGAACAAGGTTTTTTAAAAATCACGGCAGTTTCTATGTTTTTAGTAAACCCAATGACTTTCTTTTCCAGGAAATTACTCCACCTCCTCTAGAACACATGCGAACCATTGGAATCTCTATCCCTGTTTATATGTGGAAAATATAATTTTATCCATATCTCAGGTCCTTTGGGGTAGAAACATTGAAAATTACCATACAAATTAAGCAAAGAGTTTCACCCGCCTCTCCCAACTCTGCGTTCATTGGAAATTTGGATACATTGCACCATAGACAGAAATGAAGATAAACATACTTAAATTAGAAGAGTAATCATAACTGTGCATCTGTGACCACACCAACTTCAGCATGTGCTGTAAAACACAGCCATGAGTTCATAGGACCATGACATCACCAAGGCAAGCAAGAACTTTGAGAAGTCTGTAGTCCAACCACCTGCTCAAAGCAGGGTCAGCTGTGGTGTCAGACCAGGTTGCTCAAGGTTTCATCCCCACTCCAAGAGTGGGGCTACCATAACCTCTTTGGGCAACCTGTTCCACTGCTTGGCTTTCCTCCAGGGCAAAAATTTTTCACTTTTTACTTTACTTTCAAAGTATGAACCCCTCCTGGTTCAACTTATACCCATTGTTTCTTGATTTCCAGTTGGTGTCTGGCCCTAAAACTATATTATATGGCTTTGACTCACAGCGTAATCTTTTTTCTTCACATAATAAGGGTTTGCTTGCTACAGACTGGGTAAGTTCAAAAGACCAATGGTAATTTTGTATTTCTGAATATTTAATTTCTGGAAAACATTTAATAAGTTTATTCATTTTTCATCCTGGAGATTATTTCACAAAACAGCAAATTGATTTTTGACTTTCAAATCCAGTTATGGCCACTTTTAAAGCTACAGGCATGGAAAACCAAAAGACTTGTTCATCCTAACTAGAACCTGCCACCAAAATAACACAATCATCTCCTCAGGAAAGATTTTGCTTTAACTTTCCATTCTTACAATATGAAACAATGTGGTATTGTATAAATTCAGTTAAAAAGAAAATGATTGCTTTTATTTTGTTTGAGAAATGTAAGGTGATTAGCAATCTTAATAGCTGCTTATTATGCAGATGCTCACAGGGACAGATCCAGACACACATGGACTTAAAAGTCATCTTGCTCGGCAGGCTACAGTGTGCCCCAAAAATATAGGGCTGGAGGGTACCCAGGCTTGTGCTAACTGTTGCTGTCTAGAGCTGGGATAAGAGCTAGTGACATCCCACAGAAACAGAATCATAGAATCACAGAATGTTAGGGGTTGGAAGGAATCTCTGGAGATCATCTGGTCCAACCCCCCTGCCAGAGCAGGTTGCACAGGATGGCATCGAGGTGGGTTTGGAATGTCTCCAGAGGCGCAGACTCCACCACCTCTCTGGGCAGCCTTCTCCAGGGCTCTGCCACCCTCAAAGGAAAGAAGTTCCTCCTCATGTTCAGATGGAACTTCCTATGTTCAAGTTTGTGTCCGTTACCTCTTGTCCTATCACTGGGCACCACTGAAAAAAGACTGGCCCCTCCCCCTGGCACCTTCCTTTTAAGTATTTATTAGCATTGATGATATCCCCCCTCAGTCTTCTCTTCTCCAGACTAAAAAGACCTAAGCCCCTCAGCCTTTCCTCAGTCTCTAACTCTCTCAGTCTACTCAACAAAAGAAAGAAATACGCATCTCCAGGACCTTCCTCACTCCGTCAGCCCTATTCCCCCTCCTTTCTGTATCATTCCTCCTCTTCAGCCTGTGTGGGAGGAAGGTCCAGCTCCGATCAGGCCCTGGATCCTTATCCCTGGAGCAGCACGGTTCAGTTTTGCAGGATTCCATTTCGCTTGCAGTGCTGACAGACAGCAGGGAGCCAGCTCTGCATGTAGGTCATGGCTCTTCCCTCATTATATTTATGGTGCTGACCTCAAAGTAACCTGAAGAGATTGTTTGGGTATGTAGAAGTGATGTTTCTTTAAGTAAGGAGAGCAGATATAGAATACCTAATTAAAATGAAATATGTCAACTTGGGGTCCTAGACAAATCTAAAGCAGAAACTAAGATGACATTGCTTATTTCTTTGAGAACAGCAGTCAAACTAAATTTCAGCCTGAATTTAAAGACACAAACTCTTGCATTTTAGAAGTGCCTATTTAAGGACTGTTGTTCACCTGCTTTGACAGTTTAATATTTGGCTTTATTTCTTATCTTCATCTTGCTTTAGTATGAAAGTTGCTCTAAATAACAAAGTTGTCCACTGGGAAGTCTATTAAGGAAAGAGATAGAGTAAAAAGTGACAAACTCAATATCCTTATTTATCAACCTTAAAAACAAACTAAAATCAGAACAAACGAAAAATGGCATAATTAGCTAGTTTTGTTCCATGTAATGTAGGATTTTTATGAGGGACATTTTTAAGCATACATTTCACCAGTCCTGTGAATTACAATCCAAATGGCTCCTAGTGTCAGGGTATCATACAAGACGGAAAAACAGAGGTCTTATGGATTTGTACTATAACCATTTGCAGGTTCCCAGATAAAATCCCCTTGGGCAAAGTATGCTTGTCAAGAGTATGAATAACCTGCAGGATGAGTATGTTTGCATTAGGAAGTCTTCCAAGCCCAGGTAGCCTATATATCTGCCTACAATTAAAAATTTTTACTAGCAGCTAGAACTGCCTGAATAAGGAAAAATGTATCGGAAATATAAAATTTTAAAAATACAGAAATATACATATAAGTATACACATACACATACACATACATGTACACATATACATATACATATACATATACATATACATATACATATACATATACATATACATATACATATACATATACATATACATATACATATACATATACATATACATATACATAGATTATGGCCAACAATTGAGAAATTAGTAAATAATTGGGAGGACAGTGCTTTCAGAACAGATTAGAGCCCATCTCACTTAATTTGAATTATCTAAGAATTGACTATATAGCTTCTGATAATTATTTCAGAATCTCTGCAGTTAAAAGAAAGGGAGAGGAAATGGTGTCTTCATACCCAAAGAAGTGGAATGAATCACCTTCTGGAGGCACCTTTTCGTACCCAGATTAGAGAAGGATAAGATGTAATAAACATAGACTACATAGTCTATAATAAACCTATAGACTGGGTCAGTAAGACAGGATTCAATTCAAGATATTTAAATTTAGATGTCAGCATAAATTAACTTGCCGGACTAAATTTAGCTTGTCCAGAAGCGTAAAAACTGTCTAGGCTCTCATTACAGTCATTGAAGATATAATCAACATAGACGCGGCAGTCTAGAGCAAATTCAGCTGACCAAGTGAAGGTGTCAACAGCAACATGAGTGAATATTTGCCTGGTCTCCACTGACTTTATTAACTAGATCTCTATAAATGATAATGGCAGCTTAGACACGTGGTTTACCTACGGACATTTATGTAGGGACAAGAAGGTGCAGTCTCAAACTGAACCCTGTCACCACCTTTTTAGATGGTTATAACTAGGTCAGATGGATCACATAAAGTGAATCGTATTGTTTTGGAGAACTCACCTATTTAATCAAAATGAATTTAAAAGCAATCAATAGCAAATTTAGATACCTGAGAGTGAGGAACACCAGCCATACATATTACAAGGTGAGCATAAGCACTGCTTTCTCTCATAGTTGTAAAAATAGCTTAAACAATGAATGCTCACAGGCAGCATATAGTTGGGCATATGTGTATAACCAGGTGAATGTTCAAAACAGAATTTTGGAATTCTTGGGCACAAGCATGATGCTTACTAGGTACAACTGATAGGGACTGGCTGTAAGTTTTTATAACACCTGAACTAAACATAAATTATACATCCTAAATTCTCCAGTTAATGAAGAGGTACGGACAGAACTACCAATTACTTATGAGGCTGATTAGACATTTGCTTCTGCAGAGTTTTTCTACATTAACTGCAGAAACTAGGGGTTTGGGGGTCTCAAGGGAAGAAGCAGTGCTGAAATGAAAGGTTCCTGAGGAGAAAAGGTAGTCCAAGAAAGCAAAAGAAGGTGAAGATGCCATCTGGAGGAAAGTTCACAAAGATGTATGGAGTCAAATGTTGGGGATGCCCAGGGATTTTGACTGATAACACCTCAAACAGGTAACTCAGAGCAGCTGCACAGCAGGAACTAACATAACTTTCTGCCCAACCTCCCTGGACCAACAGTGATCTCCCTGCTGGGGAGAGAAGCTGAGACCCATGAGCATAGTATTGTGGGTAGGAACAAGTGAACACATATCTTAAGTTTGGAAGGGAACCATAAGGATCACCAAGTCCAACTTCCAGCTCCTTGAAGAACTACCTAAAATTAAACCATATGAAAAGTTCTAATCTTGTTGGTCCTTATAAACACTACCACCCAGGCCCACTTCAGGTTGTGGCTTAGTTTTTCTTACCTGTAACACCTTGGAAAACAGCTACTAGGAAAAGGATTCGTATATTTTAGTGCAAAATTCAGAATGAGCTTGCACTGCACTTGTGTCATTCAGAGGTATAGTGCAATTATACAAAAATGGCAGAAAACTAAATAAGATCCAGGAGGTGATCCTTCTTCTTTTTATAGCATTGATAAAAACAAAACTAGTAAAGGATATAGTAAAGACAGTGTGAAAATGACTGGATGATAGAAGAAACTGCCTCCTAGTGTGAGACTTAAAGAGCTCTGTTTACCAGTGATGGCTGCCTTTGTAACACTAAAACATTCAACTATTGAAGAACATACCACCTAATGCTGGATGCTGAGTAGTTAGAACAAAGCACATGGTGTTTTATGGGGAGGGATGCATATATATACGTGTGAATATATATGTATTTGTATATATATTTGCATATGTATGCACACATGTTGTATATATTATATATACATGTTGTATATATTCTGTGCAAAATGACCCTACTGGTGGAAACACACTTCTGAAGAGATGTTAGTTTCCCACCCCTTGATGTCTTCACAGCAAGGTCAGATGCCTCTTGGGGAGGTAATTTTTTCTTTTGTTGATCTGAGGTTATCGATCTGTAGAGGCAGTAATGAGGTAAAGCTAAGACCTTCCAATATTTAAGCTTCACTGGGCTCCCTTTATTCTCACACTTTGTGACTCTGCCCAGGATAGATTTCATGCTTAGTGGGAACATTCTACGACGGTTCTTAATTGAACTTTAGACATTTAATTGGAAGTGAAAACTTCCAGTAACAGGTGGATGACAGCAGTAAAATTAATAACACCTTGGTCAGGCTGTGTTGAGCATCCTTCCCTGGGATGGCACAGGGAGCATGTGTGTGGGTCTGAGTGGCACCCAGCTATACAGATCTCACGGACAGAGCACTGTCTGTGTCTGGGGAACGTACACTCTCTAAGCATTTGGGTATCTCTTACTGCACACATGCAGAAAAAGCTACTAAGAACAGCCGTGTATTTCATATAATCAGGAAAAAAAGGTTGCAGATGGAAGCGCGTGTGTGGATCATAAAAATAACTCAAGAAAAAAAATTCTGATGGGAAGGAATTTTAAAATGGATGACTAACCTCAAAGAAAACCACCTTGAAGGACACTCAAGTGGTATTGTGGCACCACAATATTCAGTGGTATTCAGTCTGAAGGACAACTTTCTATAAGAAGCGTGCTTACTAATGTAGAATTAGTGCACTTCTCTTTTTACTCAGTACAAAATGACTTTCTTTGATTATCCTCCCACACTCCTTTTAAAATAGGCCCATGAGTTACAAAGCTTCTAAACAGCTAGATTAGGTATTTTTAAAGGTCATAGTGACATCTGAAAATAGTCCCTTAACATTTTTTAATGTTAAGGAAGATTAAAATACTACCTTGGAATAGGAAAATAACATAATTAAGACTATCAGGAGAGGTACCTGCTAAATAAGTATAACCTTACAGCCTTTTGTATGGATTTTTAGTATCATAAAACTGAGTGAAAAAATCAAAGGTCAGTTTTACTAATCTCAGGTTTAAGTTGAAAAAAAATCTCAGTGTAGTTTAATAGAGTTTTAAAGTAAAAAATAAATAAAATAAATCAGTGGGGTTTGTGTCTCTAAGGGCAGAAAGAAAAAAAAAGAAGACAAAAAATCCCCAAACCTTTACAGCATTATTTCATGTTGCTTCCTTTGTCCTTCTAAATCCTGAAATTCTTTACACAGACCAGTAATACAGTTTTGAAGATATTGAAGAAGAAAGAATAGGAAATCTAAAAGATATGTTTTTCCAAGCAATTTGAAATGGGGAGAGAGTGTCCCTCATCAGCCTTCAGTCCACCAGTATATTCAAATATGTGCTCAACTTCAAAACCAAAAAAGTGCCATTCCTTTGGTTTACCATAGCACACCGTTTAATTTAAACCCCTGGCACTTAAAAAATGAAGCTGAGCTCTTAAAAATGAAGCTGAGCTCTTCAGGGCAGTCTTGGTTAAACATGTAATCACCCTGTTGGTGCCAGAGCAGCAGCGTGCAAGGGATACCTAGGGCCCTCTGGGATTACAAGCTTTATCTCACATTGTAGCTAATATTCAAATAATGGTTCTGTTCCTGTTCTACCAATCTAGATCCAGGTCTGTGTTCCAGCTGTACAGTTTTAAAGCTCACCTGTTGCCCTTAGCCCACACACTGACTGCAACACTGATCAGTCCAGTATCTCAAGGAGATAATTGGTGGTTTGGACATTTTTTCCAGGCGTCAGTAATTGCTAAAGTGCCCAAATAGAAAACATGTGTTCCTATTTCCCTGAACAGAAAACATTAAGATAAAGAATTCTGGCACCTAGAACGAAAGGAGTGATACAACTTTTCAGTAAGACACTGTACAAAATACGCTCTAAAAAAATCAAGTTACATCAGACTGTTTCTAATACTTTAATCCTGCATACTTTGATATGTACTGTATTTATTTGTGAAAATGGCAAAAGATGTTGCAGTTTTAAAGACAGAACGTAAATATGATTTTTTTCTCCCCCAGGCCAAGAAGGTGGAGAAGTTTTTCAAATGCTGTCAGAGCAAAGAAAACTAGCCTGTGAAAAATCTGATTAGATTTTTATACCATGAGTAGTACTACAGATTATGTAGTA
The DNA here is from genome assembly GCA_013398295.1 of Chionis minor. Lineage (NCBI taxonomy): Eukaryota > Metazoa > Chordata > Aves > Charadriiformes > Chionidae > Chionis > Chionis minor. The sequence continues at coordinate 175,250 of VZSF01000007.1, read as the reverse complement.
CTACAAAATATTGCATGTGATTATTATACAAATGGATTCAGTCTTATATTTGTTTTAAACTATTTTTATACCTTATACATATATTAATTATTTATATCTGAAATTGCTAAGGGAATATAGAGAAGTGAAAGAAACACACTCCTGGAATTTTCCTATTTGACTATCTGCTAGAAAGTAACGGCAAACTTGATACTTGAGCTGAGCAGTTATTTAAATCTGAAAGTAAAAATTTAATTCAGTTATATTCTGTCTCTACAACATAAAGACTATTTTAAATTTAAAATGTATGTATTACCACAGCTTTACAAATGTTACGTATTCATTACTTTACATACTTTTTTTTTTCCACGAAAAAATTATGCCAATAGATGCTACTTGTAGTGGAGAAATGTGTTATAAAAAAACAGCTTCTGTCTTTCTAGATATTAAATGTGAACATTCCTTCAAAATGAAGCCATTAAAAGGCAATTTCGGTGCCTTTAAAAGTTCATTTTCAGTTTCTTTCTGCTTACCATAACCAGTAAGAGGTAACTATGATTTCTTATGCCGGAAAGACTGGACGCTGGAAAAATGTATTTCATACCGCAGCGTAATTGCTCACCTCGAGGTACATTAAGCTGCAGAGGTGTTACATTAAATTGCAGACATGTTAGTTCCACCTGTGGAAAAGACACTTTTATAAAAACTTAATGATCTTTTTTGTAATGTTTCTATGAATTCATCAACAAACAAAAATCTAATTCTTGAATACATCCTTCTTGTGAAACATTAATTTATATGAGTAGTCATAAAATAAAAACTCTCAAGTCCCTGTAATAATGAGATCTGTTAGTACATGGTGGTGAAATCAGAACACTTTGTTCCAAGTGCTTGCAAGTGCTGGGAGGAGATCCATGTAATTGAATTTCCCCTATTTACGGTAAAAAGTCAAAGTCAGGAGTCCCTTCAACAGAGGGCTCAGGTATTCCAAATATGTAGACTAGTTGAGGGTCTAGAGGATATGATCACCTTACCAACAAGTGCACAAAAATATAAGAAGAAGCCTGAACAAAGATTCAAAGCTGAGGAATTATTGATGGGCCTTTAAATCTAAGAGACTGTGCACAAAAGTAGGGTTTTGTTGTGGTGGTGGGTTTTTTTTAAGTTGAAAAAACAGGGATACACAGATGCTTAATTATAAGGTATCATATGCATATGTTATCATGATTCTTCTCTTTAGCTGACTTTGAGAATTAGTTTATCTCATTTACGTGGAATTCTTTTCTCATGGAAATGTTCTTATCGATTACAAGGACTGACATAACCACATAGAAGTATGTAAACATTACAATCTGAGTCATTCAAGTTCATTCTCTGCATTCTTTTCTTTCTCTTCTTGTTTTACACTCTGGGCATATTTGTTATGTTAGACAGATTCTGTTACACAGCAAACAGCTATGCGTGCTGTGTAACATTTATTGATTCCATCTGTTTTATTGAAATCATGGATGGTCCAAATGTTAGTTAAAATCTGTTTGTTATCAACAAACTGGTTTTATGAAGACACAAGAATGGCTTTTCTTTGTTAAATGCCTCAAATGATGCCTTGGAATGCAAAAAAGAGGTACAAGGATATTTATAAATGCAGATAGAATAGTAATGGTAAAAGCAACCGCATCTTTATTACAGCATTGTGATGTCACCTATATTCATGTGAGTGAAGGCACTGTAGACAAACAACAACAGAAAGTGAGGAAGACAGATATAACGGACAAAAATAATTATGCAAATGACCATGTGCTAATACATCATTTTGATGAGTGTTTTCACTATATAAACTCATAAACAAACACACCTACGAGTATCTTTGTGGGCTACTATAACTTAAATTTGTGCGTGAAAGATTACATTCATTTAATCGATGGCATATCATTTCTACCTGCAAAATTCAGACCAGGTGTGTTGGTGTAAGCGCGATCACCACCACTGTGTACAAAAGAGAGTCCTTTGCACACACTGAAGGAAGTGTAAGCCTGCATTTGGAAAATTTGTCCTGCACTGCAGAAGTGTGGGTTATCAAAGGCTGTTCATATTTACCTACAGGGGCCTTGATTATACCACTCGTGGCTTTTTGAAATTTCAGGGAACAGGACTGATTTGCAAAGGAGAGAACAGATCTCACTGAAAGGTATTTACCTTATTTTCTGTCTTCCAACAGGATATTATAAGCTTTGCTAATGTTGGGCCTTAAGGGATATCAGGAAACTGTGTCTTGCGGAGAATGTGTCTGTGTGTGGTTGGTGGTGGGATGGATATTCCCGAACTGATGACGATGACTGTTACATGATGACTGGAATGGTGGGGACCTTGGACATGATGATGCTCCCTCCTTGCCTTACATCTGTATGATGAAGCATGCAAGGCAGTCTTCGTTGCTGACATGGCTCGTGACAGTAATGAAAGTCTTCCTTTATCAAAACAGACCACCTGCTGCTATTATATGTTTTAGACCACAATACTATAGCAAGCATTTTCGGTGCTACCAGTAACAAGACTGTTGGCCCATTGAAGTTACAATTAGAGAACTGTAATATGCTTGGTTTTTAATGGTCGTGCCACAGAATGAAAATATTTAGACTAATCCAAAATTATTTTTTGTTTGGCCTAGAAATTCAAAAGGAAAGATTATTGAAATCGCTTGTGTAAAACAGTTTCTGTCAAAGCAACACAAGTTATTATTTTGTAACCTTTATTAAAATTAAATTTATGTACATTTAATATTGAAGTTGGCTTTTTTAAAAATAAAATAATGTTTTACAACTAACGTGTTTTGACATGAAAAAATTTCTTCCAGTTGAAACACTTAAATGAGCTGAGAGGCTGGTTTAAGTCAACACAAATGAGCATTTTGTCTAAAGAAACTGTTTCACCTGACAAATTGCACCCATTCAAGGGATAATCAGGCTTCAGGTATTGCACCAATAGAAAGCAGGGAAACACAGACACTGTAACAGAAGGGATGCACCCTGCAGACACCTAGGTCAGTGAAGAAGAGGAGGAGGTGCTCCAGGCACCGGAGAAGACTTTCCCCTGCAGCCTGTGGTGAAGACCATGGTGAGGCAGGCTGTCCCCCTGCATGGAGGATAATTCTGGAGCAGATATCCACCTGCAGTTTGGGAGGACCCCATGTCAGAGCAGGTAGATGTGCCCTGAAGGAACCTGTGACCCTGTGGAGAGCTTGTGCTGGAGCAGGCTCCTGGCAGGACCCACACTGGAGTAGTCTATTCCTGAAGAACTGCACGCCATGGAAAGGACCCATGCTATGCCAGTTCTTGAAATACTGTATCCTGTGGAAGGGACTCCTTGCTGGAGCAGGGAAACAGTGTGAAGAAGAAGGAGCAGAGAGATGAATCGTTACTGCTGGAGCAGGGAAACAGTGTGAAGAAGAAGGAGCAGAGAGATGAATCGTTACGAACCCCCATTCCCCATCCCCCTGCACCACTTGGGGAGCAGGTAGAAGTTGGAAAGAGAGTCAGGAGTGAAGTTGAGCCCAGAAAGAAGGGAGGGGTGGGAAGAAGGTGTTTTTAGATTTGTTCTTACTTCTCACTAGCCTACTCTGTTTAATTGGCACTAAATTAAATTAATTTCCTCAAGCTGAGCCTCTTTTGCCCATGACAGTAATTGCTAAGTGATCTCCCTGTTCTTATCTTGACCCATGAGGTTTTTGTTGTATTTTCTCCCACTGTCTGTTGAGGAGGGTGAGCGATAGAATGGTTTGGTGGACACCTGGTGGGTATTTGCTAATTCAGAACAGCAAGATGATTCAGTTATTCCTGTTATTCCCTTACACCACAGTGATATACAAGACGGGTGGGCCCCATTCTGTTTAGTGAGGCTGCTTGGAAGAAGGGGTCATACCAGTTGAAATGTTCACAGTGAAGTTAAAATTCACTTCTATCCACGATAATGGAAATATATTTATTTATTTGTTTGTTTATTTATTGAAAGCACAGCTTTTCTTAGTGAACACGGTAATTTTACAATTGAATTATCAACTGAGTCAATTAAAATCAAACATGGTCTGCTTTTATACAAACATCTTATATTGCTCCTGGGCTATATATCTGCTGATCTTCTCAGCGACCATCTAAAGCTAAAAAAAAAAAAACCCCACTAAAAATTTGCCATTCAAAAAATATAGTAAATACTATTCACTTTTTTCATGATTTAGTACTGTAAAAGGTGCTAGTTTCCTGCATGATGCAAATTGCTAATTAATATACAGATGTTGACAACCGCCAAAACTTTTTCTTGCTCTTCTTTTTCAACTGATCAGCATTTTTTCCAGAAACTTGAAAAGGTAGAGTAACCTAAACATTCCATGGAAAAACTTTCTGATTAAACACATCATGGCCTGCTCACCTATGTGGTCTTTCTGAGTTTCCCTCGCTGACCACTGAATAGCTGGAATATTAGAAAAAAAGGCATACAGGCAAGCAGGCTGGCTGATTACCTACTTATCCATCTCCTTGGGTGAAAATAATGTGGGGGTTTTGGTACTACTTTTTGGAATTCATTTCTACTTTGTGCTTTTTACTCAAAAAATGAGTTTCAGGTACTTGGGTATTATCTGTAATGTTGACTGTGGATCTAAGTGACAAAGAAAAATAAATTAGACATTCAATACAAATTTAAAAGTGCAGTGAGGTAGTCTGAATGTATATAGAAGACTCTGTTACTAAGGGCAAGAGCTATCCGTTAGCTTTCTAATCCTCAGATAGGTATTTTCACGATTTATAGTAATTTCAGTTGTCCTAATGACAAGGTCAACGCACTTGCCTTCTAGCTTTTCTTTTCTTTTTTCACCATGTATTTATTTTGTGGTCAGGAAGGATATTTGGAGTGCAGTATCAGACCACTGAATTCTCTGGGGATAGATTTTTTATTTTGGCTCATTGCTAAATGCCAGTAGCATCTTCTCATTTCCTTTTGTTGCAGATATTTCTGTGTTCCTCCATCAAAATCTTGTTTGAAGGGCTAACAGTCTGGAACAAACACCTAAGCTATACCGGGGTGAGAGAGAGAAATTGCACTTACAAAAGAAGGAAGAACGAAGACAGCTGTTTCTGTTGCTGACTCACTGGCCAGCAAATCTTCTAAAATGAGAACCAGGGTGTTAACAGATTATTTCCTTGTTTGTTTGGTTTTTTTTTTTTTTTTTTTTTTTTTACAGCAATAAACAAAAGCTTAGAAGCAGTAACATGGGCAACGCAAAATATGAAAGAAGATAAAAAGTGAAAAGAAAAAAACTTTAAGATCATTCTAAGACAGCAATTAAAAGAGTTTTATCATTGAAGCTGAGTAGGAAATATCTGTCTAAATATCAGTAGTTTGTTTCATCTCTACTGATTTTGTTGGTAAAATCTGACACTTTTTTCCTCAAGAAATTCAACCTATTAATAGGGCTGCTTATCAATACATTAAGGAATGGATTTTCTGAAGAGGTCAGATTATATCTAATTATACCATACCTAAGGGGAAAAAGCGAGCAAACAGACCTAAAGGACCAAACAGCCCTTAAAATAGATCTGGACAAGTGACGACCTTGCCCAGACAGGGATTGTACCACTGTTATTCTACCCAAGAGAGAGCATCTATTTTCAGAGCCAAGAAAAGATACTCCTATCTCTTTTCAGACTCTCTCCTATCACCTCTACTCTTCTCCCTTGTTCACTGCTGTAGACGCAGGTATTACACTAGGGCTGCTCAGAACTGTTCTTGAGGAAGTAACAAAGACAGAAACTCCCTCGCTGCTACAAAAATGTGTAAAACCTCCAGAGCAGTGCAACCTAAAGCTGAAGGAGAAAGAGCTTATTACAAGACCACCTCACTGCTCTGGCTAAATGCTGCTCTGCTTGACCTCCCAGGCTAGAGAAAACTAAAACATAAGAAACACCAGCTGTTCAGAGCCCAGGACAAATAAAACTGTCACAGACTGAGAGGGCTGAATAGCAACGACCCAAGAGAAAACTCGTGCAAATGAATATCTGATTTTAAAACTTTTTCCCACTCAGTATCACTGACCTTTTTCTTAAGTACCCTGGGCAAATTGAATCCAAAGCCCTTCCCATAAAATTAGGAAGTCAAAACAAATAAGCAGACTAATGCAATTGTTAGCAGACAGTCAATTCAATGGACTTTTCTGGGATTGTTCCTGCACTTCAAAAAAATAATGAATCTTTAATAAAATGCAGTAGAGCTGAATTCACTCCCCCCTCATTGCCATAGTTTGACTTAGAATTGCAAATAGTTCAGAACAAAGCACTGAATCTAGTTTATTAATCCTATACTTTTCACTCCGGAAGATTGTGATCTGAGCTGTATGGCATGAGATCAAGTATTTTGTAGATAATAAAAGTATTCATTTATAAATGTGACTGTAAAAGGTAGACAAAACCAACAGTCTTCTGCCCTCTTGGAGTCGGTGAGTTTAAGTTTTGCGTCAGTGAGCTGCTTCAATCTATTCTTAAACTTAGGGACTTCTTAAAAACCTGTCGGTCTCAATTGATGTTAATAGCAGTTAAGCATGTGCTTAAGTATTTTATTGAACTGAAGCCTGAGGACATAAGCAAAATTACAATCATTGTAGAGACTTCTATTGCCTTTTGCTAGGTTTAGGACAGTTTCTTTTGCAAGTGTTTAACGAATGAGTATATAATCTCATCCTCTTATCTGATAGCATTTCGCTGTCACCCTATTGGGTATAATTGGCTGTCCAAGGTCAACTGTCTCAAGGACTGGGTCTCAGAGAGTCAGTGGTATAATTGAAATGGCCCCATTAGAGGTTCAGGCAAACTTTTCTTCTGTAAATATTCCTATGTGCCTCATTCTCATGTCATTGGTTGGCACTTTCTTTTGGAAAACTCGAAATATTTTTTGCGTTAGTGGTTCTTTCTCCTTCATATTAAATCTATCACTTGACTGCTACACTGCACCATAAATAGACATGTTTTTTGTCTCTTCTCCTAATCACACAGCTCTGATATCCATATTAAGGGTGTCCTTTCTCACAGCTTGTGATGCTTGCATGGGACAGTTAAGATTATCTCCAAGGCAAAACATTTATTTGTCCTTTCAAGAAAGAGAATTTCTTTACAACTTCCCTGATACTAGTGTTCTAGTGTACTGCCTGATTCCTAGAACTTGTTAGAGGTGACTAGTGGAAAAGGCAAACCCATGACACAGTTTCTTTAGGGAGCAAACCAGAGGAACTATTAGCTGGGAAAGGTCCCAACTCAAGTTCCACCAAGGTAATACAATTCAAGCTTTCAGGCTTGTGAAAAGCAAGATGAGGGTAAATCCTTGACCTTCAGTCTGATTCTGGAGAGGAGTGTTGGTGCCCAGGAAGTTAAAAAGTGTGTAGGTCAAATAAAACCTGCCTTCTCAAGCCAGAAATTCTAGTTACTTTGGTAAGCAGGATCTTACATACGCTCTAGAGACTAGATTAAGAGTATTTAGTAAACAAGTACTTAGTGTTTTTTTTCCTGTAATTCTTTGTTGTACATGCTGTAAAACTATAAATATGAGGATAATTAATGTTTATTTTGAAAATGCTTTTGTCACTGCAAAGTCTTGTGAGTAAATTTATTTAGGGACAACTGGCTGTTCAACACTTTAATGTGTTGGGAAGCCTGAGACCAGGAGCCAAATCTTTGTCTCATCTGACTTACATACATGCTAGACCATAGCTGGGATTCTTGGTCCACTGATCATCCATATCTACTAGACACTTTGGATCTCATCTGGGCATCACATTCTTGCCCGTAAAAGAGAGCATGTGGCAGAAAGGGGTCTGGGTCATGCTTCCATATCTCCTTTAGGTGGAATTAGGGCTCAAGATGTACTCCTGTATCCACCAAGACAAACATAGGGTGGTTAGATTATCTGGATCTAAACAATGGGAAGAAAATGCAAGAACTTTGACCCTGGCCTGAGGAATGCACCCCTGGAAAAAAAGAAATTTAAGAGGCAACTTGCCAATAACCATGAATATCATTCTCATTTCTCTAAAGCATATTCCCTTTTCTATAGCTGCTGTGTAGGAATCAGTGTGTTCTGTGACGACTCTTTTCTGCTAAGTGAGAAGGCATTTCCATTTGCTAGTATAATGATGGCACAAATCTCATTACTTATCTCGTCTTTTTGGCAGTGGCAGTTTTTAAGGTGTTTTTTTACTCTCTGCAAGCCAAAATTACACAACCAGGGTTCTGTTGTTGTTCTTATTAATTTTGTTCTGGTTATGACTCCTTCTTCTGTCCACATAGTTGTGTTTGTATTACTTCACCTTTAAGGGCATTCAAAATCCTGTCAGGTTCCTGGATGGAGCTCAAGCGCATTGGTTGGGAGATTGTCTTCTTTCATAATTTTTTAAAAGTATGGCATATCACTAAAACAATTAGACCTTTGAGGTACTTTCTGTCTGATTTAAAGTCTATTTTAAAGAATTTTGTAAAGACTCGTACTGGGCTTTGGCATGTATTCAAATATTGACCATGCATCACCAGTGCACAATTCTAGGAGAAACATTGGCTTTAGTGTGGCTATTCCCACGCTTGTGTTCATGGCATTAAGGGTTTTACCATGGAAATTCCACTACCCCCATCAGCTGCAACAAGGTCTGGGTTCTGAGCACAGCATTCAAATTTGAGCTGTTCAAATAAACTAAGATAAATGAATACAAGATCCTAGCACACTGAAATTTTTCTCATGTGTTCTTGACATTTCTGCAGAACTCCCTCTGACATTTCATTTTCAGAGCCGGAAATGTGATGAATACTCACTCTGCTTCCATGAGATTTTATTTTCACTGATACCTGTAGATATAAAGCCTGGAGAAGGTAGTGGTAAGTTGATATGCAGTGAGCTGATAACTTTTAGGAATGCCACCTGAGCTTCTGTGATTTACTGCTTTTCAACCTATTAGCTGACTGAATGGAGGTAAAGGAATTTTAAAAAAACATGTCTGAGGTGATGTTGCCAAAACTTACTCCTCACTAAAGTGTCCTGGATGAATGGATTTGTCAGTTGATTTAAGCCAGAGGTTTAAGAATGCAGAATGTAAAAATGAATCTTTCAGAGCCTTTGATTTTGCACAGCATGTATGAATTTTATCATCCTACTTGCCTCATCTGCCAAGGGCTTATCATTTTAATATGTCAGCCTCAAAGGGGTCATGTGAAGGCTCATTAAGTGATCTTTATTAACTGTCCCATGATGATAAGCTCTTTGATGAAAGTCATTATAGACAAGTGAAATTCCCTTTTACAAGCACTGAATTAGCCCTCAACTTCTCATTTTAAAGTAGCTGAGAAATTCAAAAGTGTATTGACAAAACACAAATGGAATCCCATCTGGCCATATGCAGTTGAACTCTCTGAAAATAAAACCTAAAATTGTTTGTAGAAACAGCAGAGGAAAACATGATTTAGTTTTTTCAGTCTCTTAAATGTACTGACATGTTTCTGCTGCTGATGTATATGCTTTCACATGAATATCATCATCATCAGAGCAGTAAAACTGAGAAAAACAGAGTCCGTGTTAACAACTGAAAATCTATTCCAATCTCATTTTTTGCATATGGGCAGTGCTTTTCATCCCTATGCTTTATAGACACCTAGGAAGAATAAATCCAGCATCAGAGGCAGTACATGTTTTCCTCCATTTGTTGAAGTACAGCACAGACAGAAGCAGCAACTCACTAATGTCAGAAAGTGAGATTATGAGCAGGCTGTCCTAGACATTAGACACAAAGCTATTATTCTTCTACAGCAGTTCTTTAATTCGCTGTCAATAAAGAAATTGGGACTGACTGTACTGGCTGGTAAAAAATCTGAAAGATGCACTGGACCATCAGTTTTCACCAGCTGCTGCTGGAATTCATAACAGAGAAAGGATTTCTAAGGTTGCACAGCAAATGGCGGATAAAGATCCTCTGAAATACACTTACTACAGAGGAAAAAAACATAAAAAATTAACATTCTTGCTGTAAAATGGATTCTTTCTCTATTGCTGAAAGTGTGCCTTGAAGTATAATTGTATATCATTCTACTGAAGTTTGATGGTTCTGCTATTATGACTAAAAATGTTTCTCACATGATGGAGCTAATGCATATATATTTAGTTTTCATTTTACAGAGCTCTGTCTTACATGATTGCATCTATTTACCTTTGTTTTCCAGACCTATTATTCAGCAGTTATTCAATAATTTTATAAAACTGTTCAGCATTTGCCAGGTTTTCGCATCTTGCCCTTCAACAGTATGATGGGAAATATTTTTTTTTTTCTCTTCTTCATATTTTATTCATATAAAGAAAAAATATGAGGCTGCTGTTGATGCTGGCAGTTTAATATACTTTGTTTTAAGTAAGCAGTAGAAAAGAGCATATGCAAAGTTCCACGGGGAGGAAATTTTTCCATTATTTTCTTAACAACCTAGCTTCTAGAATAGCATGAGACAATTACCAAAGCAAAACACAGAGTTTTCATTTTAGGAGAAATGATGAAAATTCAGGACATTTACCATGACCTCAGCTCTGGGGTTACATTTGTGCACATGAGAGCAGAATAAGAGAATCAGAAACTGGGACTGGGAAGAACCTCAGAAGGGGCACTTGGTCCTTCCCTCATCAACAAGGCAGGGTCAGTCTTGCCTCCCTTGTAGAAACAACTGTGAAAAAGAAGAGAGATTTTTACAAGCTTCTTTATTTATAGTGACTTATCCTAGATATACATTGCTGCACAAGAAACAAATTTTGTTGTTGAATTCAGCTTTAAACCCGAGTTATTTCAATAAGTGACATGGTAATGTTTGTTTTGGTATAGAAGATTTTTTTTAAATGCTGTGACTGAAAACAGCTCTGTGTAAGCATGATAAATGTGCCAGGTCTTGGTTTAATTCTGCTGGTGAGACATCAGCTCACAAGATAGCAGCAAATAAGGGAGCACAAGGTGAAATTCAGACAAATGCTGACCAGTCCCAAAGCTTTCAAGCAGCGTTTTTTTATGTCCAAGCATGTGCACAGACCTGGCCCTCACTTTTTGGCATTGCCACCCCAGCCAAACCAACTGCCATAAACCACGCTTTCAAAACTGCACTTTCTGAATACATAGATGGTAGGCTTTCTTGGAAACAAGAGCAGCAGTAGCTGTCCAGACCAGTGTCTGTTGTGCACCGGGTGGCTCAATGTCACTGAAGATTTCCCACTCCTCTACCTAGCACTTTTGTCAGGGGGCATTTCCTCCCTGAGGGAGCTATGGGCCTACTAAGCACAGGACTCCAGCATGCCTTTTCCAATACACATGGACCCTTGTCTCTTGACATGCTTCTCAGACAAGGTCTACAGAAGGCTGGAAGAAGAGTGGGAGGAGAGAGGACTCAAGGGCAGCCTTCTGGGACTTCTTCTGTCCCTTGCTCCTTCAAGGAATCCAGGTGGAGGTGGGGCAGGGCCCCACATTGTCCTGCCATCAGCCTCTCATCATCAACAGGTTCATGAGTGTTTCATCTGAGATCTAAAGGGCAATCCAACTCTAGTGCCATGACAGCTACTCTGTGTTTCTCAAGCCGGTTATTTAGCAGAAGCTGTAGGAACTCCTGAAGGCAGCTTTCCTGCCTGGTGGTCACTCCTTATTCATAAGCACTTCCACTGATGACATTGCATCTTATTCCATTGTCAATTACATCTGTTAGATTCTGGCTTCTTCAGGAAGCTTTCCTATCCTATTATTTACATGTAGTGCATCCATCTTCCCCACCACGGGCTGGATGGCCATTATAACATTAATTTCCAGCCTTGGGATTCCTAGGAGTCTGTACCACCCAACAGAGGTCTTTAAGCTATCTGCAAACAGTAATGGTGTTACAGGTATCAGATTTGAAAGACCACTGAAAGGCTCTTTTTTTTGGCTTGATAGAAGAGGTTCCTGTTGAAAGAGACTTTAAATGGTTTTTGAAACATCTTGGGTTTTATTTTTCTTTAAAAATACAGCAATACTCTTTTTCTTTGAAAAGCTTCATTAAGTATGTGTTTGTGTTGTTTTTACCAGGACCCACTCGACCCTTCCACTGGTTGTTGCTTCTGGTGCTGTTAGTGCTGGCTGGAGCCCACTTGCACTCGGGCTGGTGCTGTAGACTGAGACATTGGTAAGGTATGTTCTTGCATATTATTGGGTCCCTATAACACAACCCAAAAGCTACAACCAAAAGGCAAGGAAAGGAAAGGGAATAGGGTGATTCTGATGCTGGAAGCAATTTGTTTCCCAATAGAACCCTCCATAACAGGGCTGTTGGGGTTTGCAGGAATAAGGCCTTGAGAATAATAGCAGGAGAACAACAGCGTGAGAGCAACAAGGGAAAACCACTGCCACAGCAGCCTGGGTGAAACACTGCAGAGCTTCAAGGAAAAGGCAGGCTACAGAACTGCAGCTAAAAGTCCCTCAGCTTTCCAAAGTTGAAGACACCTAAGGCACCAAGCAACACTTCTGAGTTTGAAAAATGGTATATTGTGCATTCCCCTCCACTGATTCACTTTCTACTCTTTCTCTGACAAGTGACTGCAGTCCCTTTTCCTCACCTCTTCTAGGTGCTGTTCCCTCTTTTCCCTCTGTTTTAACATTTCTGCCTGTGTTTTCAAGTGCAATGACTCTCATGGCTAGCACACATCTATGCCCTGCAGCCAAAAATGGTTTGCTTTGCATTGACAGTACTTTCTTCCTCGCCTTTAGTGGACACCGTAATAGAGAAGTATCTCACCTCTAATGGCAAAAAGCCTCCTTTTCGCCTTCCTAATTATCTGAACAGCAAAAGTAATTTTTCCTACTTATTAAATAAAGCAAATCTGTCAGCTTTGGAGCCACCTGGCAGAACGGTCCCTGTTCTCTCTTAATGGCCTCTTTACTGACAATGAGACACAGTGAGATATCAAACCCATATTGGTGCAAAGGCAGTGCCAGCTGCACTTGTGAGCAGCGCAGCCTCAGTCGAGGATTGTGGGGTGCAGCTGCACTAGTTACGACTGTAAAGTTTTTCCATTTTACCTTACAAATGGAAGCTGGACTTTGTACACCAGCGCCTTGCATCACATTCTCATCCCTTTGAACTCAGAAGAGCAAATAGCTCAGCAGTGCCATGCAGGATCCTGCAGCGAAGAGTGAGCTGCTTTCTTTCCTCTGTTACTCAGCAACAGTCAGTAGTTGATGCAGTGACATAGGACCTTGTCTGCAGGTTAAAAATACTTTCCAAATAAATTCTATTTTATAGGAAAATATCCAGTGAGTATATTTGAAGGTTAGAAATTATCAAAAACTACTCCCATAGGAAGACTGATGTGTCATTTCTTGTCTTATTGGTGCGAGGAAGAGATTCCTGAATTGAAAAAGGGGATGAAATGATATCATGGATTCCCAACTACAAGCTTAAGCTTGTGAGAGGACTGTTATATTTCCTCAGTCTGGTAAAAACCAAGAATTATTGGAGAAATCACTAGAAAACTTGTTCCCCTGAAATTTTCAATATGACTTTTCAATTAAGAGGTGAGACTGTATTTAATAACACCAAATCAAAATATTTGCATATAAAAAGATAGGATAATACATTTTGAATTCCAAGAAGGAGTCACAATACTTTTGGGCCCAAATTTTAGGGGGAAAAATGTTGTCTTTACCAGTGAATTAAATGATGTCATCACCAGAACATAGGTTCTAAAATTTCATCACCCGCACAGTTAACTTGTTAGAATGCAGAGTGATAGTCAGTCCTCACCAAATCTACCAATAATCAAGCAGTTCCCAGGCACCCAGGTACTTTCAGTGTAGGCAGCTTGGATGTAATCATCTTCTGTTGGAAGCCTGAAGAGTTTAATAGCATGGTCTTGGCCAGACTCTGCCTGTTAGTCTCACTGCTAAGAAAGGACTCTATACTATTTATTTATCATTTACAATTATTTTCATAGGTCAACATAGTATTATGTTTGCTATTTTCTCCCATAAATATCTAATTTATTCATCTGCCATCTCAGTCTTATTCCAGATAAGCTAAAAAGATTCAGCTTTTTAAGTCTTTTTATAAGATGTTTTCTCAGGCCTACCTAAAATGGTGCATCATTCTGCTTCTGCTCGCCCTCTATTTTATTTTATTTTTCTTAGTAAGGACACAAAATATTAGAACAAATACGGAGAAAGGAAAATCTATAGTTCCCAAATCCCATTTATACTGAATAATTATTCATTACTTTATAAGGGATCATAATATTCTGTTAGTGCCTGAGAGGTGCAATAGGAGCTTCATGTTGACTTATTTCCACACTATTGTCTCTGAGTTAGAAACACTTTTTATAGAATAAATCCATCATTTTGTAGATACAGCCTTACCTCACATAGGTTTGGTCATTCTGTCCCTGTCATTACACATCACTGTGTTTATCTTTGCAGTAGCCTCATAATAAACTGTTTGTAAAACCTTAATAACCTGATAATTTCTGTAGTAATTTTTAATTTCTTAGAAGTTTTTTACTCTACTGGTTTAGATTAAGTTTCTTTACAATTGGAGACATCTCTGAGGGAGCGAGCAGATATTATGGTAGAACCCCTCTTGATCAGGATTTGGGAGTCTGGGGAGGTCCCTGCTGGCTAGAAGACAGCCAATGTTATTTCAATTTACAAAAGGCATGAGGGAAGACCGAGGACACCACAGACCTGTTAGTCTAACCTCTGTTCCTGGAAAAAGTATGGAGAAGATTACAGTGGATACCACTGAAAGGCATTTAAAGAATAATGCAGTCATCAGGCACAGTCAACATAGGTTCACAAAGAGAAAGGCCTGTTTAACTAATTTGATATCTTTCTGTGATAAGACCACCCACCTAATGAAGGAAGAGAAGGCAGCAGATGTGGGTTTTCTGGATTTTAGTAAGGTTTTTGATACTGTCCCTCACAGCATCCTTCTGGACAAGTTCTCCAACTGTGGGATGTGTGGGCTCATGGTGCGCTGGGTGAAGAACTGGCTGAAGGGCAGAGCTCAAAGAGCTGTAGAGGGTGGAGCTGCACCTGGGTGGTGATTGGTCACCATCAGTGTTCCTCAGGGATCAGTACTAAGTCCAGTTCTGTTCAATATATTTACCAAGGATCTGGATGCAGGAGTTGAATGCACCATTAGCAAGTTTGCTGACGATACCAAACTGGGAGGTGCTTGTCCCTTGTTCTGAGGGACAAGAGGCCTTGCAGAGGGATCTACATAGATTGGAGCATTCGGCTATAATTAATGGGATGAAATTTAATGAGTCAAAATGCCGGATTCTGCACCTGGGATGGAGTAATGCCGGGTACAAGTATAAACTGGGAGTGGAGTGGCTGGAGAGCAGCCGTGCAGAAGGGATCTGGAGGTGCCAGTCAAGAGCAGGCTCAATACAGCAGCCAAGAGGACAACCCACATCCTGGGGTGCATCAAACACAGCATAACCAGGCAGTCAAGAGAGATGATTATCCCACTGGATTCGGCATTGGTGAGGCCTCCTCTTGAGTACTGTGCACGGTTCTGGGCTCCAAAATTTAAGAAGAATGTGAAGGTACTCGATTGTGTCCAGAGGAAGGCAATAAAGCTGGTGAAAGGGCTGGAAGGAATGTCCTGTGAGGAGCAGCTGAGGACTTTGGGCTTGTCTACTTTGGAGAAAAGGAGGCTGAGGGGTGACCTCATTGCTCTCTCCAGCTTCCTGAGGAGGGATAGTGGAGAGGGAGGTATTGGTCTCTTCTCCCTGCTATCCTGTGATAGGACGCGTGGGAATGGCTCAAAACTGCACCAGGGGAGGTTTAGGTTGGGCATTAGGAAGCATTTCTTTACCAAGAGAGTGGTCAGACACTGGAACACGCTCCCTAGAGAGGTAGTCAGTGCCTCAAGCCTGTCAGGATTTAAGAAGCATTTGGACAAGGCCTTTAATAACATGCTTTAACTACTGGTCAGCCCTGAATTAGTCAGGCAGTTGGACTACATGATTGTTGCAGGTTCTTTCCAATGGAAATTATTCTAGTCTAGTCTAGTCTAGTCTAGTCTATTCTTTACAATAGTTTCTTAAAAGATTTTAGCAGAGGAATATTATGGTAAATTACTTAATTAATAATATGGTAAATTTTGAGATTACCTATTATTTAAAGGCTGGAAGAAAGTATTAAACACACATGCAGGCAGTTATATATAACAGAAAGAAGTAGTCTAGAGTCACTGTATTTCAGAAATGCCATTAATATTTTTCAGTTTGGTGCCAGGGAATTAGGGCATCCATGTTCTTGTCATATTCTAGTACTAATAACAAGACTAGAAATACCACGATTGAGGAGGTGGATTTTAAAAGTAGGAAGTGGAAACAGGATAATCACCCTTCACACTAATAGTAGGAATATGAATGCAGCTTTGCTCCCCTGTGTAAGCTGGGTGCCTTTCAGAACTACTGCGTTTGAAGGATTTTAACAGCTTTCTCAGGAGTCCAGAAGCAGCTGCTTTATTAGTCATTATTGCTTAACATTTTGCAGGTTTTTTCCCTTATCTTGCCAACAACACGTAAAAAAACCATCCAGATTGAGCCTCTTTATAGTGACATTTGGGAGTGGATGCTGAATTGCAATAAGCTACCTGCCCAGAAGATCCTCACCATCTGGGGATGCTGGCCAGCAAACAGGGTGGGAAATTTGCACTGGGTATTCAAGTCAGCTTATCCTTTGACCAGCCTGGAAAATCTATGCCTGAAGAGTAGCCTCATTTAAGGCATACCTGCCCAATATCCATATTTCTATGTAATGTTGTTTCGAGACTAAAAGAGCAGGTAGGCATTATGCTAGTCTTCTGCAATGAACAGGTTGAAGTCTTTCCACTGAAGTGTTACCACCAGACCCGCTCAGTCAAGAATCCAAGAGCCCTTGACAACAAAACTAATTGATTTATGGGTTCCCACATGGCAATTCTCCAGTATAGACTATAGCTGACTTCACGGCTTGTGAAGGGCTGTAGGCAGTCTCTGCTCAGTGTGATTGTGTAGCTTGTGGCTTGCATCTGAATAGCCAGGAAGGGAAATGTCCCCTTGGCACGTAGATTCAACTGATGAGGGAATGCAGTGGCTCTCCACCATGTAAGCCTGAGGTCTTTTCAGAAATAGGGTGCTATGGGAAAAATTTAATAGCCGTCTCAAGAAGCTGCAAGCAATATTTTTATTATTAGAAATTATTATTTACAATTTATGGTGAGTAACTTCTCAAAGACTGAAAAACAGACCGCGATCTGTTAGGTATCCCCAGTAAAAACAAATACAGGAAAAGACAGTCTATTAGCACACAGATCTTAAAAATAAACATAAAATAAAAGGATGAACATATCAGGTGTGATGGAGAGTGAGAAATAACTGTAGTTAGTGCTTTAGCTTGTGAAAAATGTACAAATGAATGCCACAAGGAAGAAATTGCATAGCAAAATAAAGAAGATGAAAGATTCTGGGGAAAAAAAAAATCAAGTAACTGGAGCATGAAAACACAATACTGGTAATTAATACAGGAAAGCACAGGTGAAAAAATGCTTACAGGGGAAAAGGATACATAAGTCACTCAAGCTGTGCAGAGTCAGAGTGCCGATAAAAATTCAGTAGCTAACACAGGGAAAGGAAAAATCAAACTGTGGTTGGAGGAACTTGAGATGTGCATTGACAGCACAACTGTGAGTAGGCAGATCTAAAAGAAAGATATATCTTCCTTCCTCTTTGAGGTCATGCAAGGACAGTGCCAAAGAAAATGAAAAACCCAAGATCTTTAAGAAAAAATAGAAAGGAACAGAAAACCACTGACCACCTAGCCTATTGATTATAAATTTCTTGAAACCATAGAGGCCATTAAAAATCATAGACAAAAAAATTCTAAATCCTACCAAAGATAAAATTGGACTGTTCTGAAAAAAACCAGATGACATCTTCCTAAAAAACTCAGTGGTGNTTTTTCTTTTCTGAGGAGAGAAGACTGCTTCTCATCAAAACAGAAAATGAGGTAGTTTTGCCCTTCCCACTTTTGTAAAAATGGTTGGGTGCGAAGGGCATAATAGCACTATTCACAGGAGATATTATTTCTGTAATAATGAAGGAAAATCAGATTTTCTCATGAAGTCAACCTAGCCAAGGGAAATGTCAAAGTTTACCTGTGATTTTAGCAGGCACTTCTGAATAGTGACTGTGTGGGAATGTTCTGTATTTTCCCTTTCAAAAAGTTCTCCTCTTCAACATTTGCCCAAACAAGGAGAGGGATAAATTTTCTTTACAGAATTCCCAGTGGCACCTAGTTAATAATATTTCTTTTAAATCCTTACTACCTCTCAAATATCTGCTATCTGCCTTTGCCTCTTTCTACCCCTTTCTGTCTGCTATCTAATGTTTGGTAAGAAGCACCTTATTTAAAATATCTTGGACAGGGATCGGTTGATTATAAAGAAAGTGCTCAATATATATTGATACTTTTTAATGTAGGCTGCCATAGTTAAATACTCCTACATCAACTGAATCAATGTGAATACAGGAAAACGTCTTCAAGATTTTATCCATTGTGTGCAATAAGGCATATGAGGAAATGGAATTTTAATGATAAACTGTATTAAACAGTAAATAGAGGAAATCCAAACTGCCATTTAAGCAGACCTTCTTGTGAAGAAATATTATAGTAATGCACAGAAAGGCTGCTTCATGATTCCCATCCAATACACAGATTTGCTGAGATATAGCTGACTTAATATGACACTTGGCAGAAAAGCAACAAGACATTCAAAAAATCATTTAAATCCTTCCAAGGAATTTAAGTAGAAGAAAATAAACAGAATAAAGAATGTACATAAACTGAATTGCATCATGTAGTTAGTAATATTGTGCATATTTCATTTCAGTGTTCTGTTCTTGGCACTGTCAACCTACTATCAGGCAGACATTTAAAATAAAATAGTGCCTTGACAGAATATTTTACATGCAATGTTGCAGACACTTCTAAGATTTATTTTCAGGAGAAATGAAAGATAGGCATCTACTTTCTACCTGTGCAGTGCACCTACTCTGGCATGTTGGTGTGTAAAAAAGTTTAACTTCCAATTACATGGGGAATGCTCAATTTGGATGAGAGCACAGCATAACGAAGTAAGAAGATATCACAAGCAATTTAAGTTCTATGAAGTAATTAATGCCTTGAGCTCCATGTGGATGCTGGGCAAGGAATATGACAGCAAAATTTGAGAGAACGGTGTTGAATCTCTGCTGCAAGCTAGGAGACAACAGAAAAAGTTTACAGACAGGAACATACAGCAGGCGAGCAGGCACATCACATTCTTGTATACTTACAGGAACATTTAAAAAGTGAATCAGGGAGCATTAGACCTCGAAGGGAAGCTGTGAGATTTGGCTTATGTCATGATATTGCCACAATATAAACATACTGTGATGGAGTCTTTTTGAAAGCAGCATTTAAGATCAGAAAAGCTGACAAGTTATTGGTGAGAATGCAGCAGTTAACATGGAGAACACACTATACAGCAGATTTTGTAGCAGAGAAGGAAGCTGGTTCTACCTGAGTTTTATCATTCTCAAAGATATAATTTTCATTTCTAGGCCAGCTAAGTTTCCGTCTGGAGATCACAGAATTTTCTTTTTGTGGTTTCTTAAAATACCACATCTTCCCCCAATATTAAAGTATATATTTTTTTAATTTTAACATGTTGAATCAGTCACACAGATATGACTAATCACTTTTTTGTGGAATACTTTTTACATTACAAATCTCTCTGCTAATTTTCCTGGGTAATTAGAAAGAGTAATGAAAAGTTTTATTAAAGTGCATACCTACTACTAGTTCAGAATCTTGCCAATTTCAGATCCTCTTAAGCTGGAGAACACCTCTTCCAGAGCTTTAAAGCATTCTCTAGAATGTTCTATTTATATTCTTACATGGCTCTCATCACTGTGGCATCTGACTACCTTCCAGGCTCTTGTTATATGATACAACTAACTTACTTCAGTTGCAATGGTCTTACATAATTTTTCTGCTTGAAAGAAACAGAAGAGTGTTATTTTTAAGCTATGTAAAACTGCCTGGTTTGTGTGTTTATTTTTAGCCCGAGAGGTGCCTCTTGCACAGGGAAAATGATGCTTTGAAGCAATTCTTCATTCCAGCGAGTGCTTATTGTATAACTGATGACTGTTACAAAACCCAGGGCCTAAGTAAATGCCTGCTCCACAGAATGGGACTCAGTTTGGATATAGTTTGAAGGACATGAGTTTTGCTGTGTCCTGAAACCAGTCCACTATTAAAGACTGAACTGTTGGTAGTTACGGGGAAACTTAAGCTGTTCATTGACAGAATTCATGGAAATCCTGGAGACAAGAAATTAGTTGTTATTTTCTACAGAGGCCAAAAGATAGGAACTGATTATTGCAGTCACATTGACAGATCATCTCTACAAGAAAATTAAGGGGACATTCTTAATAAATACATACTAAAATAAGAGTACTTATGCTGAAACACTATGTTTGCATTATATATTAGCAGCAACAATGTGAGAAAATCTGCATAAAGTACACTAGCAAATTTCCAGTGACAGTGTTTTGTTTAAAAGCTACTCAGGGTTTTAAATACTACTTCAGTTTTGCATGCATCACGTATTCCGTTTACTCAAAAATTGTATGGTGCTCTATCTCAGAAATTCACCTGAGAATGACTAACATCTGCTTATGAAGATTTTATACGTAGCACGCAAAGGTTTAGTGCTGTGTGACACTTTTTGGAAACATGTAACCCTGGCCGATGCTTCTGCAGAGTCTAGAATGCAATAGCTCTGTCACAATGTCTCTCTGCCAGATAATAATTGTAAAATTTATGGAAACGCAAGGTCCCATTTGTCATGTATTTCTAAATGAGTGTTAACATAGTAGAAAATAATCATCAATAGTGAAAGTTTCCAGAAACCAGCTTTTTTTCATTAATTCAGTTTGCCTTCAGCAACCAGTTCTGCAAACCAAGTTTACCATCAGAGACAGATGCAGTCATCAAGAGGCTAACTAAGAGAATTTATGAATAAATATGAGCTGACACAGAAGAAATAAGGAAAGATTGCAATAAGTTCCAAGACATGAATGCTTCCTTGGCAGATTGAAAAAACACTGAATATACTCTCTGTCACTGCTTAATCTAGTATTAGTGTCCAAATCTTGAAAAGCAGGGGTTGGAAGACACTGCCTCTATCCTATATAAGCATTGTGTCAGTGCCATGTATAGCCGCTGGCATCTGAAACAGGAAAGCAAGTCCAAGATATTACTGAACACTTTCTCCCAAAATCCAATGCATGAGGAGCATTGACAACATGGGGTTCACCACCATTGCCAGAGTCAATCTGCTTGGAACAGGAATTACTGTGCAGGCTGCCTTTGTCCAGTTGGACAGGAAGGAGTTTTTAAAACTGCAGTGGTGCCCCCTAAGAATTATTAAGCTCACAAGTGAATTATTGTATTTTCCTCTTGTTCCACCCACTGCCAAAAGCAATGGTGTGCCCTCACTGGTACATGTCATGGTTTGCTGCCAAGAGACGTCTCTCACGCACGCCCACACTTACACTTCAACACACCTTGAGTACAAGCTTTACTTGTACAGAAGTCATCAAACACCATGCAGATTCTCAGTTTTCTTTCTCACAGGACCACCACAAGCAAAGAGCTTTTTGGGAAATCCGGCAAGACACTTGTAAGTAAAAATACTGTCCTCTGCTTGTAAACAATCACAACTATTGCTAGTCACTGCTCTGAGCTTTCCATTTCCAGAGTCACACATCTCCTTGACACAGATAACCTTGAGAAAGCACCTCCACTGACGCTATACTTACGCTTTTACAATCCAGAGGAAAGCTACCAATAGCATGATGTTCCACAATCCATAAGGCCAAGAAGTAGATAAAAGCATAAATACCCACTGTTGCACTTTCTCTGCCTGCCCTCTCAAAGCAGAGCTGTAACGGCAGCTGCAGCACGGAGATGAGAAGCTGAAGAAGCAGAAGCAACACCAAGCATTCAGGGTTACAGCCTGCATTGATGGTCCCAGAAAGGCTTTCAGACAGATTTCCTCCAGGAGCCCTGTGAAAATGGCCCCAAGGGTACAACTGCCAGAGCCTCTTATCTGCTTTTCCATGCAGGATCTGTCAGATGCAGAGAACAGTTAGTCTATTTTTTTTTCCTTTCTTTTCCTATAATCTGATTGCAATTTGTAGCTATAGTCCTAAACTGCAGGTAGATATAGATTGCACATACATTATTTTGCAAGAACTATAACCTACTGCTCCCGTCTCTTGCCTGATGAATTCTGGCTGTGTAGAAAACAAATCCTCTTTGAACTCCTCTGGAGACTAGAGAAAAAGCCTGCACTTGGTAGGAAAGCTGCTTTCCCACCATAGCAAAGACAAATAATAAATAACTGCAGCTTGGTTCCCCTCCTCCAGATATCAGCTTATAAAAAGAGATCTGTTTTTCTTCAACATAAAAAGCAGAAACAAATAATGAATTGAAAGGGACCTCTGTTCCTCTAATGTTGATATATGATTTATGTATATATCATATCAATAGTTTCATTATCTTTCTCCCTTCTTCTTCTTTATCTGACTTAAAGGAAGTCTGAGCTCACTATAGAAGCTGTTCTTCTTATTAAAAAAAGTGAAAAAAGTCATAATGTGACAAGTCCAGTTTTACAAAGAATCCTGTCAGTCTTAATCTGGAAGGAGGTGATGAAAGAATTTGGGCCCCTTCTGTTCTTCTTAGATTCTTTAAAAAAAATAAAAATCAAAGCACCTGAGTTTGAAGGCTTAATGGGACATGAAGCCACAGCTTACACAGCCTTTCAGAGAGATTTTCTACAGATATTTTCTGTTCAGCAGTTTAGTTACATTGTAGTAATGCAAACTTTGTGCTGGTTTTGTATGAGAAATACCCAGGAGAAAAATCCCTTTCAGCACAAAGGCACTGTAAGCAAACTTGTTCAGCCAAGATAGGAAGATTCATTTTATTTTTTATGCCATAAAAAAGTCATTGCGTGAGCCTATAAATACATAGGAAGAAGCAGTTCTGTCAGAAAAAAAATTTGCTTCCAATTTTGTAATTAAAAGCCTAGAAGATTCGTTTTTTCATATTTTTCATTTTCTTTTATTTTATCACTTCTAACGTATGGGATAAGGCAAAGGAACAAGACCTGACTCTTTTAAGGAAAGAGTTCTATTGACAATAAAATGTCTCATGAAAAAGTTTTGGTCTTGGTTCACAACTTTATGTTTCAGAGGGCTCCACTGCTCACATACTGACAGCTGTCAATTACTCTTACTTTGCTAACAGTCCCTCGCAATTCAGAGAATGAACGGGTTTTTAACTTGATGGTATGGAGAGAGATGATAGGAACAGAGCTCTTGATTCCTCCAGAACTGGCCACCAAGCCCTTCTTTCCTCTCAAGAGGAACTCTTTCCTCTTGACTCTTTCCACAGTTTTTGTCAATGTGCTACCTAAATTTGTTTCAAAACACTGTTAGTGCCTGAACTTCAACACTCAGACATACGAGTCTGCAAGCATGAAGACTACTTTCTTGTCCCTGTCCCCAGAACTGAGACCCTCTGTCCACAATGGAATACAAGCAGTCCTACTGGGACAATGTTTACACCAGTTTTATCCCATGGGCTGTCAGAAACATAATATGACAGGTCTTGCACAGAATTATGAACATGAGTATGCTGAAGATGAATCACAATATTTCTCTCTAGCCCTCCTGTACATGAGGGAGAACTTGTTGCCCTTTTCACAGCAGCTTCTGCAAATTGCAGTTGCCCCAGAATCTCCCACTGGGGTTTTGGTCCATTTCTTCTCACCCACTGTTTCCCACCAAGATGGCAATTTCTTGGCACAGCTTTTCTGTGCATCATGTGCTGCAGAATATTCCCTTCTCAGACCACCTATTAGTTTTGCGTATGATGTCACTTTGCTTTCATTGCCAGCCCTGGTTTTCTTCTTTATATCTGTAACAGAATTCAGAATATTTCTGGTTCTGTTCCTCTCCCTTCCTGGGTAATAAAGGTTACCTTTTGGTTTTGGGCAGCCCTCGGCCATCCAATATGCTTATAATAAATGGAAATTTGCAGTTGCGTTTCATATTTAGTTTTGAAAGAAGAATGGAGAACAAGTTTGTAAAATATTGATATATATCTTAAGTTTGTTACACATACAAGTATTATACAGTGTAAGAGATTCTACACACAGCAATAGAAGATAATATTATCGTGTTATAATATAGTTATAGGATTATACAAGAAAGCTGGCAAAGAGTCTAAATCCAGCATCTATTAACATTTCATAAACTGATGATCAGTGGAACCCTAATGTATCAGAAGAGTATTTTCTTTGTTTATTGCCTAGATATTCTAATGCAGTTTGGCTCTTACTATTTTTTCAAATATAAAACAAACTAATAACCTTTATTCCAATCTCTTTCTTAAATATAGGGGTCATGCAATAGAAAACTTGTTGATTACCACTGATGACAAACCCTTAGTTGAAACACACTGTACCAGTTCAAGGGGCATAAAAAGACTGAGTGTCCCAGTTTGCCTGGCTTTGCCGTGCAATCTGTGACTCTCTTTGCTGAGCACAGAAGAGCTTTTATAACCTTTCATACCGCTTGAATTTTCTGTAAAGTTTGAAGAAATGGTCCCTGCAATGCATGATAAGTTTAGCTATTTTGTCTCGAGCAATCATGAGCTGTATCTGTCTGAAATGTGTTCAGTTCTGGAAAGGACTGTTGCACTTAATCAGAACAGTAGATTTACCAAGAAAAAACTATTCAATGTGGCTTTGGAAATTAGTTAGACTGAATCCATAAAAATGGCATGCAGGTAATGCACCTAAATCATATGAGAAAAACCACAATCATGCATCACGTATTTAACATGGCACTTCAGCTCTAAGCAGGATGCATCTAAAGGTAAGCGAGGTTCACCATCCGCTGCAGGACCAAGGAGAACATGGAGTTCTGGTAGTTTTTGCTGTTTAGTCTCATCCCTGATTTGTTGTTTCTGCAATTACAAGGCCAAGCTCATAAAATCTGATGTACTGTATTGCCAGACCTCTTTGTCTGAACTACAAAGTTGTCTTTACTCCCCTAAGTGTTAAAAGACATCTGAACTGCATTTGTAAGCCTCCTCCAAAAGGACTCAGATTAATCCATTTTCTATTGAACGAAATGCAGGTCTAGTAATCTGCAAACTCAAATCTCCTCATGTTTCTTTTTCGGTGTTTGTTTTGAGACAGGATTATTTCCTCAAATATGTGTGTTTAATTGTGACATATTTTATTAAATTCCTGTGTAAGGAATATATAGTCACGTCTGCTAAAGATAATTTGCTGCACAGCTTTATAGGCACAATTATTTGGGTTTTTAGGGCACATCATGGATTTTTCAGGATCAAGTTTTTAGGGACAGGGATAAAAAGATTAATGAAATTTTTATCCTTTTCTACAAAACACTAAAAGCTTCAAGATTTTCAAATATTGCTGTGATGCTGTTCAGCTGAAAACCTAAAAGCTTGTTTCTGCAGAAGGAAGAAAACCATTTCAAGACTAGTAGAGATGCAGTATAAGGTAATGGGGTTTGGTTTGGTTTGGTTTGGTTTGATTTGATTTGATTTGCTGTTTGGGTTTTTTTAGGAATGGAAGCAAAAGGATTGTTCTTCCTCTGAAATCTGTGGATGCCTATGCAAAAACAAGTGGATATTTAAGACAGGGAAGGGCTGCTTCCTGATCCTCCCTGGCTACAGCTTTGCAATCCTTGTGTCTTTCTAAGGCCTTTGGATTTCTAGGAAGGGACAATGTTGTGTAGGCAGGACAGTGCAGCTCTGAGGCCCAGCAAAAAGAATTTAACAACACTGAAAAGGGAGCCACCATTATTTGGTAAAATATTCCTAATATAGCAGGCCTCTTTTCAAATAATTGTTTCTTTATCTTAGGAAGGGTCAGTTTGTAAGCTGAGATCCCATTTTTAGGAGATGTTTTAAGGGGCATTTACTCTGCTTTCTACTTGGTTCACTGACAGTAAGTCAAGAGCTTTCTAAATCACAGGCCAAAACCTTCACATTTTTTTCATTACTTCTCAGTAGTTACTGAATTTATCCATTTGGTCCTCCTCCTCCCTCCCCCTCCAAATAATTACATCATAAGATTTATTCTCTCTTTTATTATTCTGCTTGATAAAGTCCAGTATATCATTCATCTTCACATCAAAGGAAGAAATCAAATATACTCAGCTCCGAAAGCAGGAGATGAGTTTCCAGTTTATAACATCCTAAATGGAGATCATTCCCAGTTCACCAGCTAGAGAGATGGGTTTAGATGGGTTTGTGAATAGGCTGTAGATGTTACAAATACTCATTTACATTTGGTAAGACATGAAAAATAAGTGGCAATATGAATGAAATAAATGTTTTCTTCACATTTTTTCACCTGCTCTCAAGATCCACAAAACTAATAGTTTCAGTTTTGAGGTAGGCCATCCAAAATCCTTCGTGTATACATTAACAAAAAATTATATTTGACTCATTAATGACTTAAAATATGTCTAGTTTCAGATGTTTTGTGAGCATAAATGTCCCGGGTAAGAGCAAACCTATTTCCTACTGTAGCACCTCAACACAGTATCAACAACTCTCATGGTTTAATCACACGCAGAATATTCCATACCATCTCCAGGACCTGGGAATAATTCTCTGAGCCCTCACTTAACTATGAAATAAAGAAATCTAAGTAAATCAGAGCTGTTATGGTTGGAGAACTTTAAAAGTTAAAAAAATAAAATAAAATAAAAACCACCAAAAAAATCCAAAACATCAAAGTATATGCTTATATATTTCAATCCCACAAATTGTAGATTCCATTCTTAATTTTGAAAGATGGTTAAAGTTCTTAAGACTGACAGTTCTCTGTGAAAAAGGAAATGTATCTAGCTACAGGGCTCAGTATACACCGGAAAAGCAATTGTCAAATATGTACTGAATAAGACTGCCTTCAAAGAATCTAGAACATACAGCTCAAGAGGAAGAGAAATAAAAATAAGCATATAGTTTAGCCTAGATCATAGTTCTTGGCTAGTAATAAAACACACCTTTTCTAGTTATCCGCAGGGTAGTTCAGAAATCCCTTTTATCACTGTGCTGCCTGTTTTTCTGAGGTGCTCGGAGGGGTGTGATAAAGCAGACAAACAGTGCAAGGAAAGCCTCAACTTACATTCTTCCCATAGCAGTTCAAAATCTACTTCCCAGAGTGACAAGAGATGTAAAGTTTGGGGGCACAAAGCAATACCACCTTTTTGTTACCCAATTTCTGGATGAGGTAGCTGTTGTGAGAAGTAAATGGCTGTCTTCTTTCTCCTGATCTCTTTGATTAAAGTCAATTCGTGCAGCCTGGATGTCTCTACAGAGTAATCAGACAGTCTATTTGTAAGGACTTGCTGAAAGCTAACATGGAATTGTCAGGAACAAATCATGTCAAAACAACCTAATTTCTTTCTATGACAGGGTAACAGGCCTGGTGAATAAGAGAAGAGCAGTGGATGTCACATATCATGACTTTAATAAGGCTTTTGACACTGTCTGACATGACATTTGCATAGGAACAACAGCACTAGAGTGTGGGTGAGACAGTGTAAGGTCAGTATGCAGCTGGCTTGAAAATGCTACTTGACAAGGGCATATCATTTGTTTATTGACAAAATGGAAGAAGGTAGCAAGACAGATTTGACATGAGTCTGTCCTAGATCCGGTATTTCATAGTATTTTACTTAATAAGCCACACGATACTGACGTTTTGAGTTTGGAGGGTAGTCTACCACTTTGGAAGGTAGGATTATATGTCACAATCATCTTTCTAAGCAGGAAAATGTGAAAAATTGTTGTGCAATTCAAGGCAATTGAATGAAATAGCAGAAGAATTATTACCAACATGAATGCATACTGGGGAACAACTAATCAGGCACAGGGATATCCAGAAAAAAGAAACAAAAGTGAGAAGAGATCTTGAAAACTTTACAGTGTGAAAGTCATATGAAGACGAAATGAAAGGAGATGATAGGAGAACATTCAAATATGTCAGATGTTGATAGAAAGGGGAAAATAATGACGTTATCAGTACCCATTGGGATGGGATGAAAATGCCCTTGCCTTTCAGTGAGTCAAACATGGTTAGGGTGCATCTCACTGGGACAAAGGAATGGAGCAAGGCGCTCTGAGCCCCATCAAGTCCCGTTTCCTTTGATTGCCATGAGACAGAGACATACTAGTTAAGATTCCTGTAAGAAACGTACTGTTCAGTGAGCAATTTTATGGCCGCCATTAAAAGCTGCTTAGAAGATCCCATCTTCGGCACTTTAACTTCCCACACATGAAAGCATACAAGTAAGGACTAGGATACCAGCTACCCTGCTGGAAGAGGAGCAATGAGAAATGACCAATGTGTGTATTGATACTGATAGAGATTTTGTGGAAACAGTCCAGTACAACCCAAACACCCTAGACTGCAATGCTACCTGAGACTATGAAAGCAGTAACACTGACAATACAATTTGACCGTGCTTATGCATAAAACTGAACCTTAAAAATTTCTTCTCGTAGAAATCAGGATTGGAGTCCACAGACACCTCACATACATCTCTCAAACATGTAAGACAACTGAGTAACTATAGTCAAAGCCAAATGGTCTTTGTGTTCTTTTACTACCATTTAATCTTAATAAATGCAAATCAAGGTTTAAAATCCATCCTAGACTAGAGTCAGCATGTTTTTAATGGCCCAATATTTTTCAACATAAAACTTCTCATTTAAGCATAAATGTCAAAAAAAATGATTGAATATCCCACTCAACAGTAATTTCATGGCAGATCAGAACTTTAAAAAAAAATCAATAAAAAGATGAATTTCTGGTTTTGATCTGCCTGTGTAAGATCTTTCAGCCTTGAACAGTTCACTTCAAAAGCATTTCAAGAGTAAAACAAAGTACTACCTATCAACTCGATAGTCTAACTGGATCTTCTGAACCATGTTACCTTAGTTACTATTTGATTCAAGGTAACTTTTCTGCTCTCAAAGTCGAGATGGAAATATCTTCTATATTTTAATGCATACTTTATGCAAGAAAAAACAATAGTGTGATAAGGAGAACTCTAAGAATATATGAATCTTTCTGCAATATAATAAAAGCCAATGTACTGATTCAGTAGCATTTCTATTCTAAATATATTCATGTGGCTCTCATTGCCCTAATAGGAGAGTGTCTCACAGGCATTAAAATATTTATCCTCATAGGTCACAGCACCTTTCAGTGGAATGTAGCTAATCACATTTCACAGATGAAAAAACAAGGATCTAGGTGCACATGTTTGGCATCAAAGCACCAAACTTCTAATTATCCAGGCATCTCGTGGAATCCACACTGCTGGTTCAGATAGGCTGAGTCCCTATTCAAGGGGTGTGAAGACCTAGGTGTGCTGTCACTGTCACACAACAAGGCAGAATATAGGAGAAACAAGATCTGACATAAATTTATACCAAACCCATTGATGTTTTTGTTAAAAATAGCCAAGATCTGGAATACAGTCCTCACAGTGAGAAACCACAGGCATCTTACTGTGCAACCCACAAAGTATACTGTTTCCTAGAATGAGGAAAAGGGGTTGAATTACCTAACGCTATCAGTCCAAAACATAGGTTTACAGGATAACGTAATCCTTTTTTAGTTGGGACGTGAAACTGGAACTGCCAGAGATCAGTTTGTCCCCTCTGCAGACAGATCACACTGTCTCTTCTGTTTCCTTCAGTTCTCATGGTAAACACGTTACTTGCACACCAGCTGGGTCTGCGAAAACACTTTAAATCTCTCTTTCTTCGTCTCCCACATGACTCTTCCTACCTTCAGACCATGAAATCTTATTGGTGAGAAAGAGTAACTCCCTCAGTTTGCTATTGAAGCTGTTCTAGTTCATCTAAATCCATGGCTATGGAGACTAGAATCAAGGTCTCTTTGCGTCCTCAGTCGAGTGCTATAGCCATCAGACTGTAGCATCAGTGTCCTGCTTATCATCTGCCTTAAAGATTATTTCAATATTCATCACACTGTAGATCAGCTTGAGAACAGAGGAAAGGTGGGTGCTTTGGGAACACCACTGATAACAGAATTTACAGGGACCAAGAAAACCCAGGAGGCTCTGCAGGTAGATAGCAGCAAGTTTTCAAGGATTAATATTTTGGATTTAAGCAACAATCACGGGCACCAAAAACTACTTTATGAACATAGTCTGAAATGTCTTTCTCAAGGTCACAGTATGCTAAATTTGTTGCAGAACAGGGAATTGGTCCTGGGTTGTCTTAGTCCCAAGACAGCATCTTCATCATTGGGCCCTCATTGTCTCCTGAGTTTCAGCTTCTCTTATGACACATTATCTTCTCCTCTCTGCACAAATACATACAATTTTGAAGTACTCATAAGGCAAAACAAAACAAAAAAACCCCCAAGAACAAAAAAGAGATAAGAAAACAACTACAGAAAGAAGCCTTTCACTACAAATCCTGCTGCTGTTACCCATTAAAATGAAAGCAATTATTACAGTCTCACCTAGTCAACCCAGGTTATCATCTCCATTCAACCAATTTCCTTTTCTCCTTTTCTCTAGAATTAAAAATATTTTTTATCATTTGCAATTTGCAAAGCATATTAAAAAGCCTTTTGAATCATCTGTAACAAGAATTACATCAAAAAGTTGTAATAACTGTTATGAGAATATTCAATACAGAAAAGCTCAGTTAAGACTGTGAAAAGCAAGTATAAACCAAGAAAGCTGATCCCAATCTAATAGAAAACTGCAAGATATTTCTAAATACAAATTGAATCTCAGTGCCCTCAAACTAGAGTTGTCCATTTGAAGAGTTCCTTTTTTATTGTAAGAACAAGTAATTAGAAATTTTGTCCATTTTTCTGTCTTATTCATACATTTCTTTGCAAAATATTTTTCACTTTGTTATTGAAAACGTTTCTTTAGACATATCTTTGCACTGCTGTGAAGCTTTTCACATGATTTCAGGAGAGTAATCTGGGGTTTTCTAATCTTTCTTACCCATTGGTTTATCTTGAGGTTGTACACGTGACAATAGCTTGAACAGGAAAACAAAATCCAGAGTACATCATACTAAATTCCCACCCAGAAACAGAAATAACTCTAGGATAAGAAACTGTTCAGAAAAGAGAGAGTGAGTGTACTTACTTCCGCAGTGTAAGTAGAGAAAAAGGTCTTTCTGTGCTCTATAAGGAAACAAAGAAGCTTGGCTGATGCAAGGAATGCACAAACATTAAACAGGTTGACTGCCCAAAGAGAGTTGGATTTTGTGCTTGCACCTGATAGCCACAGGTGTGACATAAGCTTAGTGGCCCCAAGTGCACCTTAGTGGATGAGGCGGCTCACCCCAGGTGAAATGCTGTATAATCGTTACTTCATATGCTTCAATTTAAGGCAAATATAGCTTGGAAGTGTTATGGTCTGAAAAAATAAACACTCATTTGGCTTGAGACTCTAGAGACAACACTTGGCTTAACTCCCACTCCAGATTGTATTTTACACAGCTTTTCTTATAGTTTCATAAATCTCTATTGTATAAAGGAGTTTAATTGTTTTTACATTTGGAATGCCTGAAAGGTTGGTATTCAATGTACTACTACCAAAGAGAATTCTATTTATTCCCTACCAAGACACCAACACAACTGCTCCCACAGTGTGTAGGATAGATTTACAGATCAGGATTCCTGCTACCCCTTTAGATAAAACCCTTCATCATCTGTGCATAGCACACTGTGCTTTTCAAGGAAAAAAACTGCCACACGCGAAGACAATAAATTAGGCAACTTCCATCTTGTGCTAGACCTGTCTGCATGGGGAGTGAGGGTTCAGCTCTTTGCAGGTCTGGCCTCCAAAAGGGATAGAAAACATTAAAAGCAATTGCGCCATTGTACAGTGTCCACCTTTAAGAAACTGATGTGTAAAGGCATATGCCCTAAGTTGTCCAGAAATTAAGGTCCGTGGTATGTAACAGAAGGGCACGTGGGTAAATCTTCTTACTTTGATCTCAAGTACAATATGCTGAACTTCCTTTTAAGAAGCTTCACTTCAATTTCCGTGTTACTGCAAAAAGGCTCAGAATATTCAACACGCAGGGCAACATGTAAGTATGGGAAAGCATGTCTAACCACCTGCCGTCGTCATGTTACCTTGTACTGACAAGATGGGTCAGACCCAAAAAAGTATTTTTGATTCACCCAGTCGCATATCTGTAGTGAGGGTCCGAGCACAGTAATATGTAAATGGAGGCTATCTCTGGTCCTTTGTGTATTTTCTGTGTGAACGAGGGGAGAAGATGGAGGGAGGCAGAATTCAGAACTGACCACTTGCTTTTGGAAGGAAATGTAAGTAAATTAATAATGAACAAGCACCGTACAAGATACTGAAATTTCAGCTTGAAAGCTTAAAGCACAAACTGTATCCAAATAAGCTAGAGAGACAACAGGGGCTCACATCTGATCTGTTATTTTAAGGACACAGATTGGAAGGTGGGGTCCGTAGGTGTTTCTGAAGGAAACAGATGCCTTTGTGATACCACCATGCAACGCTATGCTGAGGTTAGCAGAAGCAGAAAGGCTGGGGGATGAAGGAAATCTCACTGCTGTTGAGACAGTCACCAGGGACTGTAATGGCTCAGATGCTCCAAGCTCTCTGAGAGTGTGCTGGAGAAACATAGCTCAAGATACCTCTTGTGCTCCTTATGTTAGTTTCAAAGCCTGGACCCAAACCTTGCCTTGTGTGAGCCAGTAACAGTGGCGGATCTCAAAGGGAGACATTCTCCATCATGGCATACAGCACTAGGATGTTCTCCTCTATTGAGAAGCTGTCAGTCCAAAGCACATTTTCTGCATGCTGCTGGTAAGGGAAAGAGGCAGAAAATGAGACAGCGCTCACCTCCATGCAAGAGGAACACTGACCTATTTCTACATCATGTCCCTGTCCACTGGACTGCAACCATTGCAAACTTAAGGCAGAGATAATTCTCATTTAACTCAATATTTTCATGTTCTCATTCCCTCAGTAATGTGTATGCTGCCTCTTAGTATTACATAAAACACAATAAAAACCTGAATTTTAAAGTACTGGCTGTACATTTGTCTGGAGTTCTCATATGATAGCTATGATCCATCTAACTACCAGTGCTCTCTTTTGTAGTGGAGAATATTGATTACTTTTAAACTATTAAAATCTGATTCTTTTAAGAAAAAAAACCCAAAACAATTTAACAGTGGTTATAAATTATTACCTTTTTAATACACATCTCTGTTTTTCACACCTTTTGTATTCACCATAGAAACATTAAATGGCAGCATCGCAATATTTCTCCAACAATGCATATTCCTGGCTTCCTCAGTTATAATATGATGTGTCTAACAAAACTATTTAAGTTTTGATAACAAAAAACAAATAGGCTGCTTCTCTGTATCTTGTTTCTTTTAATATTTTGCTAGGAGGAAAACAAAACTGAGCCTTTCTTATCCAGACCTCTGCCTTATCGTGTCTCTTTAAATTTGATTTGCTGCAATGCAGTATTTTGTTTACTCTCCAAGAAATGAAGTAAAGGACAGTGCTAAGTAGCTACAGACCCAGAGACTGCAGCATGTCCAAACGCTTGTGATACCTCATGTTTTTTAAGGTCTCCTGTACTTTGAAAAGAAGGTTTAGAAAGGTTTTCTGAAAAAAAATAGCGCAGTTGGAGAAGCAAAATACCATTTAAGCTTCACATGGAAGAATAGAGAAATTAGTCATTATAATTCTTTTGTAAAGGGAAGGGACGTTAAAGGTAGGTGGCAACACCAATGCTGATATAAGGCATAGTGATTACGTAAAGAGTAAAAGCTATATATCAGTTATTTAGGTTGCTATTTTTTGGATTTTATATTGATAACAGCAGCCAAGAATGCTTTTGTGCTGCTTTTTCACTGCTTAGAATTACCTGGGTTTTTTAATGATTTGGTGTATGGATGCTGTATGGAAAATAAATAAACACATTAGTTACTGACCAGGCACACATTATCCACATGCACACAGTGTTTATAATGTACACATATACAAGTACATATGCATAGGTGAATATTAATAAACAGAACTTTTATGTGTTATACCAGGTCCAACAAAGACCTAGTATACATAAAACCAACACATACATAAGAAGACAGTTGTTGATTAACATTTTGTTATTGCATTGCTATTTGCTTGCTTTATTATTGCACCCGTTCATACAGTGGAGATATGATCAGCTGATGTCCTGAAGTCTCTAGCTCTTCTTTTCAATGAACAAATTACCCATTTTATTTATAGGAGACATCTTTTGCTAAACATTTCCAGGCAAATGTGCAGACATATGTCTCAAGGAGTTAACTACAAAAATAGTCAATATAGATGGTCAATAGCCAAACACAGAGAAAAAGAAGAGGAAAGAGATGGCAAGGGAGCTCCCAAAGTGTATGTGCAAGCACCAAAACAGAGAAGTACCAGAAGCAGCTCTCTGCTTCCCCCTGTAGGAGAAAAAACAGCCTTAGCATGTCTGATTTACATATATTATTTTTATTGTTATTAATACATCAGTGCACTCCATGAGACTCTGCTCTCTATTGTGCTCTTTTTCACAAATTAGAGGACACAATGTATGTAAATATTTTTACAAAAACAAATCGTGAAGAAACTGTGAGAGGTAAAAGCTAAAGGAAAGAGGTCACCCTTAATTACAGTTGTCTCCAGTTGGGTAGGGAGCCCAAACCCAACTTCTGTGGAGGCTTTGTGTCTGGTTCTTTAATTTATTAGACAAGTATCAGGTGATATGGTTCTGCTTCTGGCTTTTAACCAGGATATTATGAATTCAGCAAAGTTTTGAGTAAAATCTCTTCCTTGTTCCCTTCTTTTCTTCCTTGCTATTCTTTTTCCTGTGGTTACACACAAACTCTTTGTTTACCCTGGGTTATTTGTGAGCTCTATCAGATCTTCAGTCTGTTTATTTTCCACCTTCATCCTTCTTTGCTTGCTCACAGTGGAGATATAAATGATGAATACCCATAATATTTTTTTAGTAGCAGATTTACACAAGAAAATCACTACCTCTTGTGATTTACACAAATAAATAAATTATAGACTCTAACCTAGGGCAGTACTTCATCTCATTTACACCCATCCGTGTGAAAAAGTATCCAGGAAAATATAACTGAAATAAGAACCCATTTCTGTCAAAACCTCGCCTATTGCACACAGATGTATGTCTGAGGACAATTATACACTCACAAGACCACACTCTGATTCCTTTAGCCTGTCTCAGTCATACATAGTGCAAATCAGAGCACCCAGGATGAGAAAATTTTCCTAATAGGACCAAAAAGGCAGCAAGTGCCAACAGAGAACGACTCAGAGCAGTGGAGGTGCATGACTAATGTCTGTGTACATGAATATTCCTCAAAATGCAAAAACAGTTACTTCTACATGAAAGTATAAATTTACATGGATGCAGATTCTTTCAAAAATTTAAGGTCACCATCTTCTTTGGATGGGATGTGTCTTACCAAACAGAGACTTTTATACCTGAGCTACTTGTCTTTAGCTCCCCTAAGTGGATAGGAAACACTCTCCAAACAAAGATTTCATCTCATCTTGAAGAAAATGTCTGAAATGGAGAACTGTGGTGAATTACACCATAAATAAGCATACTCCTTGTCATTAACCATGAAGACAGCCTAGGTACTACCAAAGATGTAGGTAGTTTTGCCAAGTCAAGACCAGACTCCAGAGTGGTAGTTCCTGGCTATTGAGAAGAACTGTAGTTTCTGTTCCTCTTCAGGAGTCTTGTGGCACATGCAACTGCTGGTGTTCTGGATGGCTGTAATTATAATGGGGATGTCCTGTGGGACACAGAGACGACATGTGGAGATGCACATGTGACTAGGAGGGTTGTTCTGGGCTCTGCAACAAATTAAAATATTTTCCTATTGACTGTTAAAGGACCACAGCTGTGGTGCAACCCACAGATCCCTCAGCAGCACCCTGTCACCACCTCTTACATTTTTATTATATTTATTTAAAATAGCAAAAGCACTTTAGAAATTGGGAGGAACAGGAGTGTGTACAGGGTGTTGAGAGAACTGTGGCATGCAAGGAGCCCCTCGAAGCTTCCTTGTATTTCCAGGTACAACTGGACAAATTCCTTATCCTGTTTTGATGTGCTGGCCACAGATATTGCACAGAGAAAAGCAAGACTGGGGCCTCAAACAAGTACTTAACAGAACATTAAATTGTTAGTAAGCAATAGAAAGCCGTAGTCCTACAGTAGAGTTAAATGCTAATGTGTCTTTCCTTGTGGGAAATACTATCTGCTGTATTCTGAAAACTCCAACTTTTACTACTTCCCTAAACCAGCTACACAATTGATTACTCTCTCATGGGGCTCTACTATGTAGGAGACCTCATCTGAGATCCCTGACGTCTATTGCTGCCATCTGTAGCTTCAGCAAAGAGCCACATGAGAACTCTCTTTCAAGACAAAATCTCTCTATTGCATATTTCCAAGAAATCCTCAGTGAAATGGAATAGTCATTCCTGACTCGCTAAGTCTCCCTCTCTCTCTCTGTGCCTCACTTCAGATTCACCACATTACTACTTCCAAGCTTGTGTAAAGATTGCCTGCTTCTCAAAACATTGCTTGAAGGATTTCTAGATAGAAAGAAAACTCTCAGTATCTGTCCTTCCTTCTGTTTATCCATAGATGATGGCAGGGACTCCCCTGCTTTTAATAGCTTCAGGCCAGGAGGTTTACAGCCACACTGGCTGAAGAGTGTCTGCACTGTAATTCCTATATTGTAACATGATTTTTTTATTTTTACTCTTTGAAGAGCGCTTATGAAAATCACTGGAGAATGCTTAAGGAGCAGATTAGCATTTATCTGGTATGCTTCCCCTGAAAATGACATTTATAATACCAGCTTTAACCCCTTGGTACTTTTAAACAGAAGTGACATTTAGCCACAAATTCTTTCTGCAACAGCCTGCATAAACAACTTAACAGAGCTTGGAGGACTTCCACCTGGACTTTATCCCTGCCTCAGTCTAACAGGGACACAAGAACTATGTAGGATCTGAGGATGGAAAGATTGGGTTGTATCCAGAGACCTTGAAAATAGTCTATCAGAAGCCGGGATGAGTGAAATGGCCAGGAGGTTTTTGGATCCTTTCCTGATTTACCGTAGAAAGATTTCATATCAAACTTCACAGAGGATGAAAGTATTTCTTCATTTCATAGATGACAAGAGCAGCCACTCTGCAAAGTTGTCCTGTATGCTACTGGAAAGCAGTAGAGCCAGTGGCTTTCCCTAGGCTAATGGACATCTGTGCCCTCAGAGGGCCTGGGAAACAGCAACAGCAAAAGCATTTATGAAACCTTTCACTTTGTGAGTTTTATTTACTCAAAAAGGTTCATTTATGCAGAACTGCTACAATAAAAGACCTTTTGGCAGAACAGAGGGGTTTTTATTTACCACACCTGTATAAAAAGGATGATCAAAATCCTGAACCCAGCTTGCCCACTTATCGGACACCCTTTTCAATTTTTTAAGTCAATCGTGCATCTGGATTTACCTCTGGAATTTTAGAGACAAATAAGGAAATACATTACAGACGTAGCAATACCAGAACAGTTTGATTTGCTCTCCAATTCCCACAGCACACAGCAAGCAGACAGAACCATCATCCACTCCTCTCTTACATCCACCAAATGTCTTGACAAACACCTCTATTAAAATACTTGCCTTACATTCATCACTCAGTTTTTGATGCTATGTGTTTTTGAAATCAGACAATCTGTGTCCATCTATGTCATGTTGGAGCTCTCTCAGAGCTTCTGTAATACGGGTTGCACATGTATTGGAAAGAGCTATTGTATCCTTTTAAGCATTTCTCGAGCAGTCTCGCCTTCCCTCTACTGTGTTTATCATACTTTCCATAGATGCTGGGGCCATTTGCAACTTCTTTGTGACTTTCTCACCTCCTTGTAGAAAAGCTTCCTCATCCCCGTACTAATATTATTTTCAACCGTCAAAGTTTAATCATAATTTCAGGGTAGCTGGTATTTTCTTTCCAGATCGTAGTTCTTGGGCCAAGTTTACGGGGAGTGGGGGGAAGGGAAAAAAAAAGACATGTTTAATATACATCATTTTTTAGCAGTCATGGCCATGGAGAAAATGTAAATACTCATTTCTCATAGGTTCAAAATCCAAAAGGATTAAAGATTATGTCAACAGGGCCTGATAATTAATTTCTGATCACCGTTGCTTGGCAGTCCTGTACTGAATCTGCCCATGACCAAAGTTGCAAGTTCATTTCGGTCAGATTTCTGTAAGATTTCCAACTTGCCTTGACTGATAGTTCATCCTCTTGGGAACAAGTTGTCACTGGGGGCATTTTTATGCAAGGTGAGGGTAATGGAGCTCATCATGCTCCGAAGGTCATGCATGTTTATAGACACATATTCCACTGCAGTGAATATTAAATTTAAAATTATTCCTCCATTTCAGGAAAGGGATTTTTGATCATATATGTCTTCAGAACTTTAGTCAAATATGCATTCCAGTAAGCACAGAAGTTTCCTAATTAGATGAGGAACAATTAATTCTTGTCTCCTTTTAAAGTGGAAAGAAAATAATAATAGAATCATAGAATTATAGGATGGTTTAGGTTGGAAGAGACCTTAAAGATCATCTAGTTGCAACGCCCCTGCCACAGGCAGGGAGACCTTCTACTAGACCAGGTTACTCAAAGCCCCATCCAGCATGTCCTTGAACACTTCCAGAGATGGGGCATCTACAACCTCTCTGGGCAACCTGTTCCAGTGTCTCACCACTCTCAGAGTGAAAAATTTCTTCCAAGTATCTAATCTAAATCTATTATCTTCAGTTTAAAAAAGTTACCCCTTGTCCTATTGCTGCAGTCCCTGATAAAGAGTTCCTCCCCATCTTTCCTGTAGGCCCCCTTTAGGTACTGGAAGGCCACTATAAGGTCCCCCTGAAGCCTTGTCTTCTCCAGACTGAATAACCACAACTCTCTCAGCTTGTCTTCATAGCAGAGATGTTCCAGCTCTCTGATCATCTTCATGGCCCTCCTCTGGACTCGCTCTAACAGGTCCATGTCTTCTTATGTTGGGGTTATTCTTATTGCTGGCTCATGTTGAGCTTCTCACCAACCAACACCCCCAAGTCCTTCTCAGCAGGGCTGCTCTCAATCCATTCTCTGTCCAGCCTGTATTTGTGTTTGGGGCTGCCCCAACCCATGTGCAAGACCTTGTACTTGGCCTTGTTGAACTGAAGTTTGCACAGGTCCATCTTTCAAGTCCATCAAGGTCCCTCTGGGTGGCAACCCTTTTCTTTCTGTGTGGTGTGCCAATCACACCACACTGTTTGGTGTTGTCAGCAAACTTGCTGAGCATGCACTCAATCCTACTGTCCATGTCTCCGACAAAGATGTTAAACAGCACTGGACTCAGTACCGACCCCTGAGGAACATCACTTGTCACAGCTTACCACTTGGACATCGAACCATTGACCACAATTCTTTGAGTGTGGCCATCTAGCCAATTCCTTATCCACCAAGTGGTCCACCCATCAAGTCCGTGTCTGTCCAATTCAGAGACAAGGATGTCATGCTGGACAGTGTCAAACACTTTGCACAGTTCCAGGTAGATGACATCTGTTGCTCTTCCCTTGTGCACCAATCCTGTAATGTCATAGCAGAAGGCCACCAAATTTGTCAGGCATGATTTGCCCCTAGTGAAAACATGTTGGCTGTCACCAATCACCTCATTATTTTCCTTAGCATAGTCTCTAGGATGATCTGCTCCATGATCTTGCCAGGCACAGAGGTGAGACTGACCAGCTTGTAGTTCCCTGGGTCTTCCCTTTATCCATTTTTAAAAATGGGGGGTTTGTTTCCCCTTTTCCAACCAGCATCAACTTCACCAGACTGCCACAACTTCTCAAATATGATAGATAGTGGCTTGGCAACTTCATCCACCCACTGTCTCAGGACCTGTGGATGAATTTCATCAGGTGTCATGAGACCCAGTCCCTGCCTTTGCCTTCTGCGACTTGGGCAGTGTGGCTAGAGCACTTGCCGCTGAAGACCAAGGCAAAAAAGTGATTGAGTACCTAAGCCTTCTCCATATTCCAGGTGACCAGGTCTCCCATTTCCTTCCAGAGTTGGCCCTCATTTTCCCTAGTCTTCCTTTTATCAGTAACATAACTATAGAAGCTTTTCTTGTTGCCCTTGAAATCCCTGGCCAGATTTAATTCTATCTGAGCTTTACTTTTTCTAAACTGACCCCTGACTGTTTGGACAATTCCTTTGTATTTCACAGGTTACCTGTCCTTGCTTCCATGCTTCATAGGTTTTGTCTTTGTGTTTGAGTTTGTTGAAAAGATCCTTGTTTGTCCATGCAGGCCTCCTGGTGTTTTTGCCCAGCTTTGTTGAGATGCATCGCTCCTGAGCTTGAAGGAGTTGATCCCTGAATATTAGCCAGCTTTCTTGGGCCTCTCTTCCCTCCAGGGCTTTATCCCGTGATACTCTACCAAGCAGATCTGTGAAGAGGCCAAAGTCTGTTCTCCTGAAATCCAGGGTAGTAAGCTTGCTGCACACCCTCCTTGCTGCCCTAAGGATCTCAAACTCCACCATTTCATGGTCACTGCAGCTAAGGCTGCCCTTGAGCTTCACATTCCCCACCAGCCCTGCCTTGCTGATGAGAACAAGGTCCAGCATAGCTCCTCTCCTCCTTGGCTCCTCTGTCACTTGGAGAAAGAAGTTATCACTGACATATTTCAGGAATGTCCTGGATTGCTTATGTCCTGTTGTGTTGTCCCTCCAACAAACATCAGGGTGATTGAAGTCGCCCATGAAGACCAGGGATTGTGAACATGAAGCTGCTCCTATCTGTCTATAAAGGGCCTCGTCTGCTTGATCAGGAATGGTCAGGTGGCCTGTAGCATAACTCCACTGTAACATCACCTGACCCTGCCCTCCTGCCTTAATCCTGATGCACAAGCTATCAGTTGGCTCCTCATCCATCCCCAGGCGGAGCTCCACGCACTCCAGCTGACCCTCCATTGACATAGAGGGTGACACTCCCTCCTTGTCTCCCCTGCCTCTCCTTCCTGAAGATCCTGTAACCTTCCATGCCAACACTCATTGGAGCCATAGGAGCCATCCCAACACCTCGCCATGATGCCAATACCCATTGAAGAGAAGAAATTGCATTCCCAGGGTCCAAATAAGTGCTGTGGGCAGTCCTTAAGGTCTTGATTTGTTCTCTTGAAGTGCTTTGCAGAGAGTAATCAATGAGGTAAAAGATAAGGACAACAAATTCACCTTGTATAAGGCTCTTGAAAGGACAATAAAAAGTTCATCAAAACCTTCTTAATGCACTAGGAATAAAAATCAAACGACTAGTGGATGGTTGTATATAAAAAGGTAACATCACTGTATAGCAACATTATACTTCATATATTGCTAGAAATACTTCATGATTTCTTTTTCCAGGACAGTCCTTTGATCACACAGTAATTAAAGTGTTATTTTAAAAGATACACAGCATCTGCTCTGAACAAGATCTTCCAGATGGTCAATTTTAAAGCAGAAAGGGACTAGGGCTTCCTACTTCCATGTATATCTATACTAGTACCTAGAGAGACTTATGTAGAGACACTTATAAATACATATACTTATTAAATCAGGAATTATGCCAAGAATTGAAATTATATACAGCCCTTACAATATGTTCATCCTTCTGAAGTCAGTCCTTCCAAATTAGAATTGAGATACTGCAAGCTCAAGTATTGCTAATGTTGCTGTACCTGCTCTATAGGTGAACCAAGGATATCATACTGTGAAAAAAACCACAAACAAAACAAACATAAATGCATAGATGGAAGGAAAGTGAAGTCTGACAATAATATATGTAACTAAAAGAAGGCATCTCTGTTCATTGATATGACACGGAATGAAAACTGAAGGTGTTAGAAGCTAAAAATCCTTAAATTCCGTCATTATCTATCACTATCCCTCCCTCCTTTTACAAGGCATTGATTGTAAAGCTGTGCATATATTGCAAAATCACCTGAATTAATAACAAAATCCCCATGGTTTTCTGAAGATATCTGACACACTATTCCTATGACACTGTCAGGTTAGGTACAAGGACAAAAAGAAGCAGCATGGTTTAGGTCAAAATCATAGAATCACAGAGCCATAGAATATCTCAAGTAGGCAGGGACCCATAAGGATCATCGAGTCCAACTCCCTGTTCCTCATAGGACCACCTAAAACTAAACTATATGACTAAAAGCATTGTCCAGACACTGCTTGAATTCTGACAGGTTTGGTGCCATGACCACTTCCCTGGGGAGCCTGTTCCAGTGACATACTACCCTCCCAGTAAAGGACTTTTTTCTAATGTCTAGTCTGAACTTTTTGTGATGCAGCTTCATTCCATTCCCTTGTGTCCTATCACTGGTCACCAGAGAGAGGAGATCAGCTCCTCCCCCTCCACTGCCCCTCTTGAGGAAGCTGTAGATTGCCATATGGTCACCCCTCAGCCTTCTCTCCTCCAAGCTGAACAAGCCAAGTGACTTCAGCTGCTCCTCATAGGTCTTGCCCTCCTCTGGACACACTCTAATAGTCTGATGTCCTTCTTATACTGAGGCATCCAAAACTGCACACAGAACTCGAGGTGGGGCCGCACTAGTGCATTGTTGAGTGCGAGAATCACCTCCCTTGACTGGCCAGCTATGCTGTGCTTGATGAACCCCAGGACTGGATTGGCCCTTTTGACTGCCAGGACACACTGTTGACTCACATTCAACTTTCTATGAACGCAGACCCCCAGATCTCTTTTCACAGAGTTGGTCTCCAGCCTCTCATTCCCCAGTTTATATGTATAACCAGAACAACCCCATCCCAGTTGGAGAATCCTGTACTTGCTCTTGTTAAATTTCATACAGTTGGTGATTGCCAGGTCTATCCAGATCTCTCTCTAAGGTCTCTCTAGCCTTGAGGGAGACCACAGCTCCTCCTAGTTTAGTAACATTGGCAAACTTACTTAATGTACATTAAATTCCTATTTCTCTTTTAAATTACTCAGTAGCAAGATCAGAAGTTTCTCTAGCTATTCATTCATGTCCATAGATGCCACTGATGTTTATTAAGATTTTTTTATCTGGAACTATGTATATATTAAAAAAAAAACATTTTTCAATAGCAGTAAGTCTGCAAAAGGAAATAGCTGCAAGGACTCAGCATCTACAGCCCATGTGTTTTGAAGGTTCTGCATCAGACTATGGTTACTCTGGTCACATGAACTAAATGTCCATTTGAAGTTCAAGTGCACCAGGGCATCCCTGGAGTGCCTTTCCTGGTTTAATTTCACCTCAAAAAAAATCCTATTCCTGTCCTCTGAGACCACTCTATGA
This sequence comes from Chionis minor, assembly GCA_013398295.1. Lineage (NCBI taxonomy): Eukaryota > Metazoa > Chordata > Aves > Charadriiformes > Chionidae > Chionis > Chionis minor. Next base: position 131,580 of record VZSF01000007.1, on the reverse strand, counting down.
TGCTGGCTGATGCATGAAAATCAATACATTCACTTTAGAATCACATTCCTGACCCAAATGACAATGTTAATGTAGATGCAACCTGGATCTGCTTACAGACTTATTTACGTTGATTAAGGGCAACTATCATCATTCTTATGCTGATTCTCTCAATTATCTTCATTTACACAATGAACTATGTCAAGACAGATTCATTGTCCTGCATCTACTGATAATTCACTGAGGAAGAGGAAAACCTCCTTCTTTCTGTGGCGATAATTTGCATTATTGCTATAACTAAGAGCCATGACTGTGTAGCAGGCCTGCATTCTGATACAAATTGTGCAAACCCAGAACAAAAAGCTGTCTTCTTCCCCAAAGTCAACTGAGAGTAGAAGAAAACAAGCAGTTGAGGCAGAAGGAGACAATATTGATCTGCAGGACAGACCTTAGTCTCAGCACAACGGCAGATTAACAATTGTCATGCCTTTTTGTATAATTTATAAGAGTAATGGAAAGGAGAAAAATGGAATCATATTGTGCATTCTTTTCAGGAGCTAGTGTTAGTAATAAAGGGAGCCACTGCAGATTCTCATTTAAATAGTCAATAAATTAGTAAACCAAGCCATCTTTCATAACATTTCCACTCTTAGATGACACTTTTTGCAGACTTTTGCACAACCACAACTTGACTTTACTCACGTTTCATTAGGTCTCATACTATGGTTAATAGGCTTTGGTGGGGGGGAGGTTGTGCAAGAAATTAAGGTGATGAGGCAAGTCAGAGAAGGTCTATAAATACATTTTCTAGTGTTTTAAATGCTTCCAGTACTTTATAGAGCAAACATGACAAGTAGATGAAGATTTGGATCATCTGTTCTAGTCAATGCATTATAAAGAATTCTGGTTATATTTAAACTACTTAAAGTTAAATTAAATGGATTATTCAGTATAGTTATGCTTTAAAACACATTATTGTATCAGGCTTTTATGCAAATGCAGTAGAATGTTTTTATTCTTAAGGGTTTACAGTCTTTTTAGTAGTCAGAAGGAAGAAGGAGGCAACAGGTTTCACAAGCTCTTACCACATAGACAATAATGGTTAGTGTATGTGGTATTTGCTAATGGAGCTAAGTTTTGATGAATTAAAATTATTAAGAACTGAAGTCACACAAAATAAGATACAGAACTGTGGATCTCAGGTGATCTACCTCATTTGTGATCTGCCCTCTAATCAACTGGCTTCACAAATTACAACATGCAACTGAGTCTAGAGTTGTAATTTCATACACAGAAATTCACAGAATCACAGAATGTTAGGGGTTGGAAAGGACCTCTGGAGATTACCTAGTCCAACTCCCCTGCCAGAGCAGGTCCATCTACAGCAGGTTGCACAGGATGGTGTCCAGGCGGGTTTGGAATGTCTCCAGAGTCGGAGACTCCACCACCTCTCTGGGCAGCCTGCGCCAGTGCTCTGCCACCCTCAAAGGAAAGTTCCTCCTCATGTTCAGATGGAACTTCCTATGTTCAAGTTTGTACCCATTGCCTCTTGTGCTATCACTGGGCACCACTGAAAAAAGACTGGCCCTCTCCTCCTGGCACCCTCCCTTGAAGTATTTATAAGCATTGATCAGTTCCTCCCTCAGCCTTCTCTTTTCCAGGCTAAAAAGACCCAACTCCCTCAGCCTTTCCTCGTAAGAAAGATGCTCCAGCCGCCTAATCATCTTCATGGCCCTTCGCTGCACCCTCTCCGGCAGTTCCCTGTCCTTCTTAAACTGGGGAGCCCAGAACTGGACACAGGACTCCAGATGCAGCCTCACCAGGGCAGAGTAAAGGGGGAGGATGACCTCCCTCAACCTGCTTGCTACTCTCTTCTTGATGCCCCCCAGGATGCCATTGGCCTTCTTGGCCACAAGGGCACATTGCTGGCCCATGGGCATCCTGTTGTCCACCAGGGCTCCCAGGTCCCTCTCTGCAGAGCTGCTTTCCAGCGGGTTAGTCCCCAACCTGTACTGGTGCATGGGGTTATTCCTCCCCAGCTGCAGGGCCCTATATTTGCCTTTGCTGAGTTTCATTATGTTTTTCTCTGCCCAACTCTCCAGCCTGTCCAGGTCACGCTGAATGGCAGCTCGTCCTTCTGGTGTGTCGGCTACCCCTCCCAGTTTTGTGTCATCAGCAAACTTGCTGACGGTACACTCCATCCCTTCATCCAGGTCATTGAGGAATACATTGAACAGGTCTGGACCCAGGACTGACCCCTGAGGAACACCACTAGTCACAGGCCTTCAACTATACTCCGCCCCACTGATCACAATCCGCTGAGATTCATTCCATCCACTTCTCTGAGGGTGAAAATCCATCCCTTTAAAATCATTAAACATAAGAAGTATATTTCTTCATTTGAACACAAGAAATTTGGAAGAGGCCCAACTCTTGGAGTCTGGGTCAAGGCCCTAGAGGAAGCATCAGTATGAAAGCTTTCTGTCAATCATCCTACACCTTTTGTGTGGTGCTTTGGGTACTTCTCAATAACAAATAAAACAAAACAAAACAAAAAGCCCAAAGAAACAAACAAACAAAAAAAGGCAATGCATTCCTGAGGTGGGAGAGGGAAAGAAATGCTGTCATTTAATATTAATTTCCACTTTCCACCTATGTTGCCGGAAATTACAGTGAGATATTGAACACAAAGGAAAGTTGCACAGCATCCTTATGTGAATCTCAAATGTGTTGCTCAGAAAGCACAGTATGTATCCGTGTTTTGTCTAGCTTTGCCTGGTGTTTGCACTGACAGAACACATCAGTGATCTGCATTTTCTGGAAAACAATTTTAGGAGCATTTTTTTATTTTTCATGTATTTAAGTAAAATTTCAGAGATGTACTTCATCATCTGAAGTAAATATCTCTATTTTAAATTGTTTTTCACAAAAACAAATTACATCACAAATACTAGTAGTTTGCAATTAACTACTCAAAACAGCAACTCTTATTTCTCTATTACAGTCTCATAGAATTCATACAACAAAGATTTTGATCAGCAGCATTTTTGCTGCAGATTGATTTTGTGCATATGTACAAATATGTTTGTATGTGCATATAAGTACACAGTATAATTATACACTCCTAGTGTGATTCCTGTAGATTATCAGTAATGCCAACTATTTATGTCATAATTAGTCATTCCTATAACTTGCTGTTTGCAGGGGTGGTGTTTGCTCTGGGCTGATTAATGCAGTTGTGTACTCAGAACACCCTTTCACTTAAATGCCCTCATCTGCACCAGTGGCAGCATTTTATGAATGCCCCTAAGAAATGCTCCCACACCCTTGTGTCATTTTAGTTAGATTCAAAGAACCCTTTGGGGAAGGACATCTGGGATTTCTGCTGGGGACTTGCTTTGTTCATGACCCTGCCAGACACCATGACATTTTTGCATAGCCAGACTGTTTACACTGAACAGCATGGTAAGGAACCAATCAATGCGCTTTTTCCAATCTATGTGGATACTTGACACTGTTTATTCACCAGATGTTTATTATATCTACTCTGACAGCATTTTCCTCCTACTTCCTTTTTCCAGGCTAAAGAAAATAAACCTCTCATAACTATTCTCTATGATTCTTCAAAGCATTGGAAGACTAGCCACAAGGGAAGTAGGTGTTTTTGAATTGTCTGTCATTCACACTGACTTTTTTGGGGTTTTTGTTTCTTTGTTTAATAATACTTTCTCTCTCTTCTAAATAAAATTTTCTTCCAAAGTCTCTGATTTTTTTTTTAACCCTTTGCTTTCCTGATAAACACTTAGCTTTCTCAGAAGGCTATGAAACTTTTACACTGTAGATTGAACCTCAGATTGGAACACTGCAGAAAATTTTGAAACTCAATAGCCTAAAAATGCTGATTTTCCACATGTGCTGACAAGTGCTGCTTATTTGCATATGTTCAGCGCCTTATGTCTGCATTTTAAGATTACTTTGCACAATGGCAGTGTTGAAAAAGGACTTTTTTGTAAAGGGAAATCAATCTTCCATTTTAGGTCCAGCTGGAATGAAGATGATCCTATAACATGACCATAGGAAAAATTGTAGACTTCAGTTATGCAACCTCTGAATTGGACCTGCTGCTCCTAATTAAACTAGACCATCTCTTTATACACAGGTATTGAATCATAGATATTGCAAATTAAGTTTACATCCTTTGAGAAGATGTGTAAGTGTTTATTTACTCTCATCATAAAATTACTGTCATTGTTAAAATACATATCATATTTTCAGTTTAAACTTTGGTGACTTCATACTTACGCCTCTCAAGAGAGCAATGTTAGACAAGTGAGAAGGAAACTGGAATGGTTAGAGAATGACAACAAATACTCACTGATACGTTTTCCATTGAAGTGATTCAGTGGCAGGTTCAGACCACTAATTATACTGCCCTTAGGCTAACTACATTGGATGGATGCCATCTCAACTGCCACTCCCAAGAAGTACCCTTCAAGTAGCTGTTGGCCTCTAATAAATCTCTCCTTAGCCTCATCTCCATCTGACTAGGTGTGGGCAGCTCCTCCAGCCTGGTAGGTCACGTTCCAGTAGACTGCATCTCCCAGATCAACCTCACTTTCCCAGACTCTCCCCTTTTCCTCCAAGTCACTTCTGAACTGGGGTGACCAGAAAGTGGTCACACATTTCCAGGCGTGACTTCACCAACACTTTGTGGCATGCAATAACTTCTCCTGCCTTACCTGCCATGATCTCCCTAATAAAACCTAATATGTAGTTTGACTTATTTGTGGTGAAATCACACTGTTGGCTCATGCTGAGCTTCATTGTAACCTCCAGGTGCTTTTCAGCAGCGTGCTACCCATCCAGTTAGTCCCTAGTGGGTGCAGTTAGTCTTCCACAGGTGAAAAACTTTATACTTCTTCCTCTTGAATTTTATAGCCCACTCTTCAAATTTCTCAAGGAACCACTGAATTGAAGCTCTACTCTCTGGTGTGCCAGCCACCCTCTGTAACCTCCTGAGAGATATTCTCTCTCATCATCCAGGTCATTTATGAAGCTATTGAACATCAGCCCCAGTACAGACCATTGGGATGCTCCTCTTGACAGCAACTTCCAAAGACATGTCAAGTGATAGATTAATATCCTTTGAGTCCATCTGTTTATAAAATTTTAAACCCATCTATCTGTCAATCCAGCCACTTCCTCAGCTTCCAAATATGAATACAGTGGTAGTGGGTGGGGCTTGTCAAAACACTACTCAAGTTTAATCTTCCCTTGTCCATTTCACAGTCCTCTAGGGGCTTCACTCAGTCTCAATGATTTTGCACAGATTATATTCAGAGGCTTCGCAATCATGTCAGCCAGTGCTTTCGGCACCCTTGGGGAATCCCCTACAGCCCCATGGATTTCAACACAAACAGCTTTTCTAGGTGGTCCCTAAACTGTTCTTCCTCAGTTGACCCTGTCCCTCTTTTCCACTTTCTCCTGGTATGTATAGAGATCTGAAAAAAATTAATTTGTCTCCCTGAAATATATATGATTGGAAAAGCTTTGTGCTTTTTCTCCTGCTAAAAACATTTTTTCCTTGGCAACCCAAAAGGTATATCAAACAAACAGTGATTGTACTTGGAGCTTAATAGTCTTGTAAACCATATAACTCAAGTAGATGATCCAAGTTGCCATCACTTGGTAGATTCAGATCAAACAAATTATACAATTTGTCCTTTGCAGAATGAATTTACTGGTTGATATACTGTGTTAGGTACTACAGTGTACTATATTTAAGGACTACAAGTTTCCCTTTTTTTTTCCCCCAGGCTGTTAGTGAATACAGATGGCACCTCTTGGTCTACAGATGTGACATATCTCTCACAAGGAACTCCAATAGCTGAAAAGTTTTCTAGAAGGGCCTAGGACAATTTTTTATACATATAATTTGTTTTTCCTGCCAATACTCCTGCATTTAAAAACAACAATGAAATTTTAAAATGCTTGGGTATTGCTTACCTAGCTTCATGAGATTAAGAAAATCTGTCCCATTCTTAAATAGAAAAATGGATATTTAATATATGCTTGTACAACAACAGCATCTAAGGGAACCAGTGAACTACTCAATACCTCGGTACCATTGTGTTGAGCATGGAATACACAGAAAATCAAAGATTGTCTTTGAGATGAACACTGTGAAGTCTGCAGGAAAGATTCAGATTCCTGAACATGGTCCCTTAGTGTCACCCCCTCAGTGACACGCCAACGTACCTACCAGGCTGCTCCAGAAGAGCACAGGTCTCCCATAGCTTCTATTGTAGCTAGATGTGTATATCTAGTGTATCCTTGATGGTATTGACACCTTCGCTTACACTCCTGCCTCTTACACTACCTACAGCACATGACAAACAACACACAGCAGAATTCAGCTCAAATGTAAACTGTCTAAATTTATTTTATATGCCAGGGCAGTAACAATCTTAGCTCTGCTTACAGTCTGCAGAGATGTAGACAATACATTTAATAAAATTAGGCAGACATTCAGCTCAGCCTGTTAGATAAAAGGGCCTCACTCCAGCTGCCCACAGGTAAGATCCTGCTGACTTTTGAGACACGCTTGGGATAGCCACCACAGGGCTTGCAGACACAGCACAGTCTGCAGGAGCTCTGTGTCTCTTTAAAGAAACAGCTGGAGGCCAAGTCAAAGCATCCACAGCACCTGAAAAAACCCTGAAAAACAATGTTTAGGTAACTGTGTCCTTTCCACCATAAGTAAAGCTTGTGAAATACTTCCTTGGGTTAATTTTTTCTGAGTAGGTGGGGATATTTTTAAATATCTCTCTTTATTATCGTCATTCTCATTCATTTGATTGGTGCACTAGGCTTCCATTATATGATTTTATTCCATATTGTATTTTAGCTCTCCATCAACTTGGTTATTCATAAACTCCTACACACAGGGGGAACTAATATTAGTAAATCATTCAGAAGCAATAATGGAATTTGTCAGATATTGCTAAGCTTTTCATACCACCACAAAAAGATGAACACTTATTACTTTTGTAAGGGAGGCATTATGTTAAGTATTGATTAAAAAATAATTGTTGAAATTTTTTTTTAAAGTAGGAAATCTTAAAACCAGTCTGGTTCCAATTATTGCTATGTAGAATGGATCTGACTTAGGTAAAATATGCTTTTTAATTTTTTGTATTACTATTTCTTTAATCACATATTTAATTAAAACCAAAATACAATTGTTATTTTTGGAGTTGAAATTTGTTTATGAAAGTTATTTCACATAAACCCAGTGAACATAAAGCTTACATTGCTCTCTAACTGATCCGATATCTTGGGAGCAGTTGGCAGACTTGTTGCCAAAGCCATGCAGAAAATCTATTGTGAAAGGCAGCTTTCCTCTTTTGACCTTTATATCCCTCTATATGACGATTTTAGCTTTGCCTATAACTAACATACTGCTCAATGTAATAAAAATAATCAGTTCAAGACACAAGATGACTGCAGGCCATGCCACAAAATTTAATGACATTATTTTTCAGGTTGGCTGAGATAATGATCACAATAAAAATTCACCATTTTTATTGGAAAAGCCAAGATATAATTGTAATGACATCTATTACAGTTTTTTATACTGCTTTTCACTTCAGAGGTTTGTGATTTATTAGTTGCAGCACATAAGTTCTTTGTATATCTACAGAGATGTGGCTTGAGCGCCAGTTCCTCTGAATTTTATTGGCAATTAAACTGCTTTTCAGGCTACGTATGCAGTCTGCAAAATTTGCTGAAGTGAAAATTTTCCTCATCAACTTTGCCTTGAATAAAAGTCTTCTAATGGGTCATTTTGTCATACGTGTTTCAAAGTATAAATTTCAAGACAATGTCATATTATGATTTAAGGTACACTTTGCTTTGACAGTGGTGTTCCCTTGCCTTTCTCAGGAAGTACCCTTAAGGGGCAATTTTAAACAATGTTGTGTAAATACGTTTTAGTATTGCTTATGACTTTTAATTCATTTATAAAACAGCTCTTAAGCTTTCAACTCGACACATGAAAACATAAACTACTTGCCTTGTGTACTTCCTATCTAATTTCCTAAAATCGCTGTTTTAATTTGTGTTCCCACAATAAGATTTCCCACTGAAGTGGTGAGCTCTATCTATGTGTAAATTGAATAATCTTTCAAAGAGAGGGAAAAGAAGCACTATTAAACATGAAGCTTAATTTCTGTAAGAAACTAAGCACTAAGACTTTCTACAATAATAAATTATGACCGTAGAAGTTCATTAAGAAAGAACATGACGCTGTTAAACTGTTTGTCAGCAGTAAATAGGTTGTCTTATATTTAATAGAGCCATAAACATGGGAAAAACTTATCTTCATTGTCTTCTTTTTATAGAAAATACCATGTAAGAATATCATACCTACTTTAATTCTCCCAATTTAATCTCTCGTATCAGTAACCGCTTCAAGTTACTGCATACAATTTGAAACAGTAAACAGCTAATGTCAATGGCTGTTAGGAAGCACCTCACTGAATCAAACATACCTATTATGCATAAATACTGGTTAGCAAAAATGTCCTAACAATATTCAGGGAAAAAAAAATACAGTGTAGATGCATCATATCACAGAAACCCAAGACGATAGAAGGTACAGTTAGAAGGAAACACACGTTTATGGTCTCATATTGCAGCAATATCAAGCTTTCCAATAACACAAGTTTTCCTGAAAAAAGATGGCCATAACCTGTCTTTCTAGTGCCTGATCATGCAAAAAATTAGTATGCAGGTTTTTCTCTGTGAACTAATCTACTTTTGGATACAGATCTGCTATTATTTCCCCTATGTCAAAGAATATAGATGTCTAAGGGAAAAACAGAGGCAACATGACAGGCAACGTCATGAGACCATATGGTCTGCACAAACTTTGAAAGTCAAACTGAGATTTGTTCCCGTAATTTAAGCTAAAAACAAGATATGTACTAAGATTTCCAGCTTTTTTTTCAAAATTATATCAGATTTCAATAAGTGGAATTATTTTGTGAATAGGGTGATCAATCTGACTACCGCACGAAAATCTGTGTATGTGTGCAGGGAACGATGTACGCACAGTACATTGGCCCTAATATATATTGGGGCAACTTCTTTTCTCAGTTCTAGAGTCAATGAAGCTCTGTTTTATTTTCCCTAGCATACTTCATTTGTCCTTTAATGATGTTCATATTTTTTGAACAAAAGTGACATTGTACATTCTTCGTAGATGGAGACATCTTCCAGGGATCAACTGGGTGGGATTCACTGTACCTAATATAGATGTTGCTAATGTAAACCTCTGTGTTTGAGCTGCATAGGAAGTAAATGGGCTTCTAGCAAATGGCTTAACTAATGCTGACATAGGTATTCAAATAGATTACATGAATTGCGGAAAGGCTTAGCTAATTGTAAAGAAACCTAGATGATGTCTTACCTTTAAACATTATACGCGCTTACTATAAAGAGAGATGAGATGAATTGCATCCATAGCACTGTATGCCTTAACATACCTTAGTATACCTTAGGTACCTTAGTATAATCATGAATGGAGCTTCAAATTGAGCTCCTTCAAGATGTTAATGTGTATTTGGCCTATGTATAAACATGTCATTTTGCATGTAAAACTAGACTCAATTTTAAGGCCAGGCAGTAACGTTTCTCTTCTGTCCCATAAGACCTCTTTACCCTATAAACTGCTCCCATATAGTCAGTCCTCTCTTTAATGTGTATTCCTGAAGTTTCTGCACACTTATACCAGATCTATACCCACGCTCATAGAAGTTCTCCCTCTGTGAGTCTTGAAGAACTGTCAAGCACAACTATTTGTCTCCGTTGACTGTACAAAGAATTAGGTCCGTACCTTTGGCAAGCCAATTCATTAGGAGTGGGACCCCCATCATGGTCAACGCAGAAATAAAACCATCAAGTAAAGATTCATATCATCTGTTCTTGCTCTCTCAGTTAAGATGAGACGGATTGTTCTACAGAGCTACCTATTTCCCTTCATTGCCAATAAAGAAGTATAGAACAACTAGGCCAGATCTTAAAAAAATCTACATTTTACACATGTAGAGTTAAGTGTGACAAATCCAAGAATTCTAAAATTTGGTAAAATTTCTGGAATATAAAAGTGTAACTGAAATTTAAGCCTCTATTCAAGCACAGTATCATAGGTCTATGTCCAGCTATCACAACTTCTTACTCCAAGTGTGATATTATCAACTTTTTTCTTGCAAAAACCACAAATAACTAGTTTGCTCATTACTCTCCACAGAAAAATACCACGTAGAACTAACGAATTGTGCGTTATGGTGCAGAGAACAGACATTTCCTATTTAAATCATAGGTGTATCATTTGAAATAATAACAATAATAAATAGCACTATGATTTCTTCTTATGAAACAGACAGTGCAGTTTCTGGTTTTCCTATTATCAAACTAAGAAATGTCCTTGATATGAGTCCATTGGCTTAATTCTTCCATTTTGAGTGCCTGTTAATGTAATTTAGCAGTGGAAGCAAAACAGTGCTATGGCTACTATATAACTAATAGACTTCACACAAGCCACCACCTGCTGGCCTATGGATCAAAATATGTTGTTCAATTTGCTAACGAAAGACAATTAAAATACAAGGACATATATGTTTACATATACACACAAATTAATGGCACTATTTTAAAAGCACACAACCCAGAAATTAATATATATATTGTAAAGTATCCAAAAATTAAACAACTTTTTAGTAGTAAATCGATAAGATCTGGGAGAAGATTTTTAGTGGAGTTCACTAAAAATAGTCTTGGAATATATGTTGCCAGTGGGATCACTCACAGTGGTACAGACACTAATGCTAATTCCTTGGATTGTTTGCTCTGGCTCAATAGGACAGTGTTAGCAAAAATTATAATTGCACAGATTTGTGAGGAATTGTCAAAAGATAAAAGAATCTTTATCTGAGAAAAATTAGGTGGTGGCAAAGAGAAAATGCATTTAAGAGATGTGACATACAAGATTAATCAATTAACTTGCAAATTATTTGAGAGTGCAATTGATCTCGCCAAATATAGACATCTAGAGTGCAGTATCTATATCGAATCTCAACTACTAAGCTTGCTTAGAGAGCTAGAAAAGCAGAAAGAAATAAGTGTTTCTGGAGAAAATCTGTCTTGTCTCAAAGTAGACATCCAAAATAGGTCAAAGGAATCATTCCCTGAAAGGGTGATTAACTCAGATATGGGCATCCACATTGTTGATATCTAATATTAAGCAAGATGAATTGAACCTTTCAGTATTTCTTTAAACCTTACTTAAGATCAAAAGGTTGGGTAAAGAATAATATCTTCTTTGTAACTGCTAGGCATGTTTTATGCTTTGACATATTCCCTTGGGTCCTGGTGTGCTTTATCTGGCAGTGAAGAGGATATTTGAACTTATGAACTCGCTTTTTTTTGAAAAGTGGTCATTTTTTGGTTTTGTTTGGGTTTAGGGTTTTGTTTCGTTTGTATTTGGGGGGAGATTGAAAGGGGTTTCTGCTTTTAATGGAAGATTTTGAAAAAACAACAGTTTCATAACGTGATGCTATCAGTGTCACAATTAATCTGAAGTGAACAGATGGGCATTCAAATTCACATAGCGGATGTTATGTGGATCAATGCTCGTATAATTAGTTGTGTATCAGTGACAGGACATTAGGTCACTGGGTAATTTTGCTCCCTGCCAGATGATTCGCTTGCATTCAGCATGAGCATCAATCAAAAAAAAATGCATCATATTCTGCTAAAAGGTATAGACAGACTCCAGCAGTAGTCAGCTAATCTTTGAGTTGCAGCAATAATACTAATTTTTTTTTATTTCAAACAGTAGTAGCAAAGAAATGAGATGTTAGCTCTGCAAGGTTTTGGGTACTGATATGTTGCTGGGACAGAAGACTCCCTTTATCAGGGACACCAGTGATGTCTTCACAAACTCTAATTAAAGGAACTGTGCTCTTCTCACCTCAGATGTCTGTCATCATCTTTTCTCACATATGCAATAGCTGTAAGAAACAAATCGCAGAGCGTGGTGGTTTCCCCTAGTATCAAACATGGAGCTCTATGAGAATAAAGGAAAACAGACTGTTGTAAATTTTTCTTCTTGCCTTTCGCAAGGTTCTTATTGAGCCACTCTTTTCATTCTGATCAAAAAAAGAAGAAAAAAGAAAGAAAAGAATCAGCAAATGTGTTTCCCACAACCTCTTCTGGTCTCCCTTTTTTTATGAAAAAACCTTCAATTTGAGTTAACATTACTAGTGCAATTGCTGGGTGAATTCTTGCTTAAAGGAAGGACATTAGGTTCCCTTATCTCACTCTGGCAGTAGGCCTTGGGAATGTCAGAATCCAAGTGAGTAATATCCAGATGAGTCCACAAGCATTAGCAGCATTCTCCACTGTTACCACAGAAGAAAGGAAGTCAGACAGGAGGCGGACAAAGGAACAACATGAACTTTAAGCGAGGGAAGGTGACCTGGTGCAGGTACTGGAAAGCAGAAGATCTGCCTTGTGGATTGGCAGGTGTGGTTTGGGACGGATTGGCCCAAACAAGCTAGGTGACAGATGTTACCTCTCTCCTGGAGAGAGAGACGAAGAGAGACTAGTTTAGTAAGAAATATAAAGAATAAAATAACAAAAATATAACAAAAAAAAAAACCAAAAAGAAAATAATGAAATATATACAAAACTATATCAAGCTCCCAGGATGACAATCACATCACCAGTAGTCACTGGGAAAGTCCCAGACTGGACTCAGTGGTGGACAGGAACTGGATTCCGGATCTGGATTCAGGAACACACAGATCGCGATGAAATACAGACGATGAGATAGAGTCCTCCTCAGATGCCAGCCACTGAAGAAAGAGAGCTGACCCTTTGATCCCTCAACTTTTATACTGAGCATGAAGCAGATGGGATGGAATACACTGTTTGGTGAGTTTGGGGTCACCTGTCCTGTCCGCTCCTCCCCACAGGTGGGACCCCTCTATGCTTTTCCACTTCCAACCCTCCAACGAGGCAAATAACAAATTTGGCTGCCCTTGGCTGTTATAGCAATAAGTATAAGCAAGAGACTCTCTGCATCCCATTCCTTGACATCAGCTATAAACATGGGTCTTATCGCTCTGAGAAAGAACAGTTTTCTGCACAATATGCTGTTAATTTCAGCAGTTAGAAGAGGCCTAGTTAGAAAGTAGAGTTACTGAACAAAATTGGTCCTGTTTTACCTCAAACCAGGACAGCAAGTATTCTTCTTTTCCATTATGATCAGCAAGAAACAAAAGTGCTGTTGTGGAAACCTAGAAGGTGAGTGTGTATCCAGACCCCAGCGTTCATCCAAGTTGACTTTTCTTCCTCTGGCCGTTCCTCTTTACTGCATCAATGCATAAATTCCCACCTTACACCTTCACCCAGACTGGGCCAACTGATGCCTGAAAATTTAATTTTGCCTACATAAATGAAAGGTCAAATTACAAGATGGGCACTGATTTTCAGTAGGTTTAGGGTTTCTCCTAACTATGGCTACCAAGTCACTTAACCAGCTAGAATAATCAGGATTCAACCACTTAAAACTTAGTTGGAGTGTTGGTATTTGCAAATATGACATTAAGACTCCAATATTGTGGAATTGACAAGCCAAATATCTTCACAAAAAGTGAAATTCAAAGCCCAGCAAACAGACCCCTGCATTCTTCTCAGAGTTTCTTAGGAACATTTACTCAATAGATAAATGTCTACTTCCTGTCACTGTGCAGACTCTCTCATGGTGTCCTTTTCTTCCATTGACTAGTTTCTTCCAAGGACTTTCAGAGTTTGCAGGTTCATATTTAAAGGTGAATGAATTCTTAGCAAACCCGCATCTCTTTGCAGTCCTGGGCTTTCAGTACCTCTCTACCTGTCTTGAAAGTTTGAAAGCTCAGAGTAGCATCTAGGCTGAAATGTTAGCACCCAGAAGTAGCTTGACAATGTGCAGGTATTTCAGATAATTCTCCCAAAAAGTCTTAGTTACTAGGTGATCTTTATACAAAATACTCCTCTTCATACTTGTTAGAAGTAATATACTCTGCCAATAAAGGGCCCTTTACATGTTCACATGTTCTCTCACATTATGCACTGTTATAACAGCATGCCTGTTCTTATAGAACTCCTTCAGAGAAAAAAATCCTCATTTTTATTTTGATGTTCTGCCATCAAGCTGTGTAGTCTCCATCTTATTGATGATAAAATTAAATAGAACATAATTTGACTTTTGCTGCTTTGTGCTAAGTTTCTAGTGGTACCAAAATTGATGAGGTGTTGTATCCACTCCCTGTAGGATTATCCAGGCACTGTGGGCAGCCAGTGACTGCCGGGTTATCAAACCACACAGCTGATGAAGGACTAAATTTTGGTATTGTTTTCATATCTTCTTGACTTTGGTTTGAAATTAGTCAACACTTGAAAACAGAAACACTAAAGAGTCACAGAATGCTCAAATTCTTCTCAAACTGAACACCGAGACTTAAGGACTGTTCCCTTCATCTACTAAAGCTGCTCAGTTTCACTTCCAAACCAGCCTTGACACTGGAGGACCCGAATTTCATATCTACAGAAACACACTTTTCTTTACAAACACTGAGTGAGAATCCTTGTCCAAAGATTTAATACAGATATTTACTGAATTTGGTGGGAGGTTGATGCTTTAAATACTAATAATGTCTGGCCTCCTTTCTTTTTATCCTCAGTATCCAAGATTTCAATTGCATATATGTAAAACTTGCTAATCTGTAGATCAGATTAGGAGGCAAGAACTCTGAAAGAATAACACCTTCTCACACTTTGGTCTCTAAGCTTTTTTTTTCCCCCACAAGCTTGGACCTGATAACTGTGTGTTCTGACCAAGAACTGACAAATTAACACACTGCAAATAAAGCATACAGGCTAAGCTGCGAATGAATAAAAGCTTTCTTAGCGTGACAGCCAACAAATCTGAAGAAGCAGAGGTCTTAACACAACAGATAACTTTATTGCTATCACATTCTGAATACGATTTCTCTTTTAAATCAAGGTGTAAAGCTTAATCAGAGGTAGGTGGAGATGGAGAGGACTGAGTTGAGCAATGAAAGAACAGCAAGTGTGGTCCAAGACCTCCTTTGTTTTCTAGCAAAATGAAAATGGAAAGACAGGAATATTTTTTAGTATTTTTCTTTCTTCCAAGGTGTGTAACTTCCATCTCAAAGTAAGCCTGGTTTTGTGAGATTCATAGAGGAAAAAAGAAGCTAAAATATTTTGTGGACTTTGGATCAGATATCTGGCTGCTTTCCACTCCTGAGAAAGCCTTAGCTGGTCAGAAGGAGACCTCCTGATCCCTGTGAGATCTGCTGCTTTGCGCGCACAGGAAAGCAAGGATGCTGCTTACACATCCAAATGTACTACCTTGCATCTCTGTTCTGATTCCTGTTACAGCTTGCTAGGAACAGACCCCTAGAGCAGAAAGCAAGGATAGGCTGGAAAAGAGCAGTTTAGTAAATGTTTTATGGGAATTGTTGTTTAGCAATTTTTTTTCTGCTATTACAAGTGTAACATTACCCCTTGAAAGCGAGAAGGAACTCGCAGAAAAATCCTATCACACATAATGTCACATATCGTCTGAGTCATGCTTCCCAGGAGTATTCCTGAGCATGTGGGATATATGCCCATGGCTGTATTTAAAGTGTTCCGCAGAGCTACCTGCAGTGCAAAGCTCTTCTTATTCACTTCCCAGCTTATGCGGCTCTGTAAGTAGTAACACCGTGGTCCCTAAGGACATTGAGACTCTCTAGTCTATTACTTTTCAGGAGCTCCACCTCAGACAGGGGTCTAAAGAATATCATAAACAGTTATCTGAGAGAAAGAAACTGGCGACGGTTTAAGAACTGCTATGGGCAGAGGGAAGCTACTGGCCTTTTCAGACACCTAGTCTGCATGTCTTACATGGGTCAGAACATCTTTGTCTCTCTCACCAAATTTTGTGTGTCTTTGCATATAACAGTTGTGGATGACAACTGTGGGAGACTTTTGACACCGTCTTCACACAGCATCCTCATAGGCAAGCTCAGGAAATGTGGGTTAGATGCACGGACAGTGAGGTGGATTGAAAACTGGCTGGCAGGTAGAGTTCAGAGGGTTGTGATCGGTGGGGCAGGGTCTAGTTGGAGGCCTGTGACCAGTCAGGGGTCAGCGCTGGGTCCAGTCCTGTTCAATGTGTTCATCAATAACCTGGATGAAGAGATGGAGTGTACCGTCAGCAAGTTTGCTGATGACACAAAACTGGGAGGGGTGGCTGACACACCAGAAGGACGAGCTGCCATTCAGCATGACCTGGACAGGCTGGAGAGTTGGGCAGAGAGAAACCTAATGAAATTCAACAAAGGCAAGTGTAGGGCCCTGCAGCTGGGGAGGAATAACCCCATGCACCAGTACAGGTTGGGGACTAACCCGCTGGAAAGCAGCTCTGCAGAGAGGGACCTGGGAGTCCTGGTGGACAACAGGATGCCCATGGGCCAGCAATGTGCCCTTGTGGCCAAGAAGGCCAATGGCATCCTGGGGGGCATCAAGAAGAGAGTAGCAAGCAGGTTGAGGGAGGTCATCCTCCCCCTTTACTCTGCCCTGGTGAGGCTGCATCTGGAGTCCTGTGTCCAGTTCTGGGCTCCCCAGTTTAAGAAGGACAGGGAACTGCCGGAGAGGGTGCAGCGAAGGGCCATGAAGATGATTAGGCGGCTGGAGCATCTTTCTTACGAGGAAAGGCTGAGGGAGTTGGGTCTTTTTAGCCTGGAAAAGAGAAGGCTGAGGGAGGAACTGATCAATGCTTATAAATACTTCAAGGGAGGGTGCCAGGAGGAGAGGGCCAGTCTTTTTTCAGTGGTGCCCAGTGATAGCACAAGAGGCAATGGGTACAAACTTGAACATAGGAAGTTCCATCTGAACATGAGGAGGGTGGCAGAGCACTGGTGCAGGCTGCCCAGAGAGGTGGTGGAGTCTCCGACTCTGGAGACATTCCAAACCCACCTGGACACCATCCTGTGCAACCTGCTGTAGGTGGACCTGCTCTGGCAGGGGAGTTGGACTAGGTGATCTCCAGATGTCCCTTCCAACCCCTAACATTCTGTGATTCTGTGAAGCCTCCCACACCTAGCAGAATGAGACCGAATTGTTCAACATTACCTGCAGGACCACTGGGGAAACTGCAAACTAGGCAGAAAAAGGTACTGTGCTGTGAAGGCAATTTGCTTCAGAGTTTGCTTATTTGAGAATTTTCATCCGTGAGTGAAGCAGGATACAGTGTAAGTATTTATTCTCATTCCCTAGGAGATTACTCAATGTGAAGTGATAAAATAAAATCCCTGGCAGGTGTAAGACTCATCATCTGTAAACAGGTATTTTCTGAGTTTACCCTCTGCCTTTTGTGAGGCATTCACAGTTCCCTCCACGTTCCCTCCGCTGTGGGGCTGTTCCCCTGCCATCTCCTCAACTACTGCTGCCACATAGAGTGCTGACAGGAGAATGACAAGAGCTTTATGTTTCTAGCCCCGTCCTTTTTAACAGCCTACGTCTTCCAGCAGATTTGAAATGGCAATGATCAGTCAAAGGGGAAGAAGGGCGAAGAAAGAAGAAAATTCATTGCCGTCATCTGCAGACAAAGGGGCTTGTCTGTTTATAAAAAAAACCCAAAACATGTTCCATGAGCATTGCATAAATGAATTAATCTTGAAGTAAGAAAAGCGTTCTGTTTGTTGCCTAACTTTATCAGTTTTCTACTACAGATCGGCCATTACTGATTTTCTGCTTCAGCTACATGGCAAAACTAATTGGAAAAGCTGGCATATACTTTCCAGTGTGACTCCTGAGACTTTTCCTGGTGGGATTTAAATCACCTCTCAAAATAACTTTGTGATTTGTGATTGTGGTTGTGCTGGTAACCACTGGATACCTGTTCAAATGGGTTCCTGAAGACAGATCAGGACCACACACGCAGAGCTGTGTGTACCACATTGTTACCTGCCGCAAAGCTGTCCTGAGGCTGTGTCACAGCTCAGGTGAGCTCCATCATCACTGAGGTGAAATACTGCTAACGTGCAATACAATGCAATGCTAAGATTATCACAATATTCTTTAAAAAAAAAAAAGTTTACAGTGGAACCCAACCCCCAAACTTTCCCAAACTGATAGCATTCTTAGATTTTCAAGAACACAAGACGAAAACCATGATTTTTACTTCCATGTCACACTCTCAGTTTGCTCAGACACTTCATGATCATTCATTCTGTATTTTTGTCACTCTATTTGTTGTGTTAAAATAATGTTTTCAGAGATTAATATTAACCGAAACACATATGTTAAGTGTGCATTTTCAACACAGTGGCTGATATTACATGCCAAAAGGTCACAATACTAGATGACTCCAGCAATAAAGGTGTGTAGTGTGATTTGTTGACAGGTGACATTTCTGCGACCTTTCTTGCAATGACATATTGTTACATGCCCTGTGCCATGATGTTCTCTGTGCTACAATTCATCATTCAAACAGGTCAGTGCAGCTCCTGACATTTGGATCTACCTTCCTTTATCCCACAGGTTCATTGATTTGTTAGCTCTCTTCTAACCTCAAAAAACCATGCTTCCTGCTTCTCTGCATCTTCGTTTCTCTCTCTTACATTGTGCTCCTACTTTGATATTTTGATTCCAAAATATGCTTAGTAATATTTTTTACATAAGAGGCAATAAAAGCAAGATTAAATAAATGCTTTATTCTATTGATCCTATTTTTAGTTTTTCATTGGACCATCAGTTTTGTCCAGCTGATAGACACCAATGCTATTGTTATTCTGTGAACAACGTGCATCAGCTAATGTATATTGTTTTAAAAATACTAGGAGTGCAAAATTAGTCCTCACCTGGTTCATATCATCAGGTAACCATCATAAAGACAGCACCTGGGACAAGGCAGGATTACGTAGAGATAGTCAGGTCAAACTGTGTAGATAATGCTCCCAAAGAATAAGGGTGTTTTTAGGAAAAAGAAGTGGCTTGTGAAAGATCAGATACAAGTGGATTATGAGATGGAGCTCTGGGGTTAACTTGTATTATCCTTACTTACATAATTCATACAGATGTTGAATCACAGGTAACATGCTATTATGCACCTAAAAATACAGCAATTTATTAAATTTGGTTACTCAGAAGGCACTGCAAAGATAGCACTGGGAATAACTAAGGCCTGATGCTGTGAGAATTTGAGCAGAGACTGTTGAAAATTTTCCATCAAATTAAAGGTCTTTTCCAACCAACCTTTTAAAACAAAGAAAAAAAAATATTTGAAAAATTAAAAAGAAGATGAGAATTGAATGAAGTTAACTCTGACGTTGTTATGGTACCTCTGTGCAGTTTAGCTCAGGCCCGTTCCCTCCAGGTACCCTGGCTGGGCAGGGGTAGTGAGGCTGCCACCACATCCACTTTCTGCACACCACCAGGGCTAGATCAGGGCACAAATCAGTGCACCTTGAAGTAAGACCTGAAGAAGTCAACAATGACAGCTACAAGCTCTCTGAAACATCACAGAAACAATTCAGAAAGTAAATATTTAAACTTTGAGGACAGGAAAAGGAAATTCCCTTCCCCCACAAGCCTTAATAGGAAACTGAGGCACAGGCTGGGGGAGAAAAAAAAGCATTTTCTTAAACTGCTCTCACAGATAGCCCTCAGCTTTTTATAAAGATGACAGAAGTTCACTATTCAGCTCTTCTTGCAGGAAGTGCCCTAAATATTGGTAGATACTAGGCCTTTGGTACTGTGATGAAGTACAGAGCTGAGCATCAGTCTGCGCGTCATGTAAGCACGTGGAATGAAAACTGTGACATTATGGTTGTTTACTTCCTGGCATTTTTACTACCCAGTTAATCATAGATCCAAATGCATACCATCCACCATATTCAAAGATTTTATAACATACAGAAAGACACCCCTCTCAGTTTCAGGTGAACTTATCTTCACACTCACTTGCAATGGGAACTTGTCCTGTGAATGACAATAGTGTGAAGAGTTAAATTTAGAATAGTTCCCAATCTTTTCCAACAGAGCCAGCCAAATTTTTTACCTTTAGGTTCAGTAACAATGGAAGGAGAGCTACATCTCACAAGTGCACTTCGCATTTTGATATATGAGCAGAGAATGAAAATTAACGGCCATAACATAGTGCTCATTCCAAAGAACCTGCCAAATAAATAATCCTCCATTCTTTTAATAGCAACCTGCTTAAAAACTGCCACAATATAAGGCACCAAATAGTGAAGCTGAAGCTGCTAGCATAAAGAAACCTGCCAAGGAGCAAACATTTCGATAGGACATGTGTCTTGTTCAAGTCCTGGTCTCAGAAAAGGAGTGGCAAGCCTCATGTAGGCTCCCCTTCTTGGTACAGTCACAATCAGCAGCCCAAAGACAGCAGCTGAACAAATCAATCAAAGTTGTATTAGTTTTCTTCGTTGCTGTAATAAATAAACTTGCTTTCAATCTGTTTTGGAAAACGCAGTAGATGTAACTGTTTTACAGAATGAGTTTAGAGTGAGGTGGTGAAGCCTCCCAACAGCTGGATAGAAAGCACTGGATTAAGTTATACTTTTGTTCACACAGTTTAATCCCAAAGTCATTTCTGCACGGTCTTGTTCATTTCTGGTGCATCTGGCTTGGTGCTGCCTCAACTCCTGCTTCTTTTTAGAAATGTTAGGTTGCCAGTGACACTGCCCTGTCACTGTGGCTTTCTTCCACCTTCTCCTTCCCTTTATTTTCCTGTTCTGTAATAAACCATGGCAGGAGGTTTAGCTGTCTGAGGTAATAATAACTAATTACACTATAACGGTATTTTATTACTTGCCATTGGTACAGCAGCCATCATCTCCAAGGGCATTTTACAAACAAACCATGGCAGGAATAACCTTTTCAGCGCTGAGAGTCACACACAAGCTTTGGGCTGCAGCCAGCCTCCAAGCTGCCACAAGATGCTCTCAAAGATCCCCAGGCCCTTCTCCCTCGCAGGCAGGATGGCACCTTGCTGGAGCCAAGCTCCCCAGTGAAGGCCACCATTTCAAGAAACCCCTGACCATGACGGGAGCCATGGCCGCTGCTCAATGTTCTCCTTTCCCCATGCAAAGACAACCAAGAAGGTGGCACAAGCCAGATAGAATCATTGTCTGAAGCAGAGCTGGTGGAGAGGCCACCAGCTGGAGCACGCTGAACCAGAGTGAGGTGAGTTGTCAGAAACTGAGAAGTTGTGTAACCTTCACAGCTATGACAGTCAGCTCTTCAAAGAAGGATGCTGCTCTTGAGTCTGGCAGACAGCACTGGGCACCCCATGTTGGGTTTCATACGTAGCTACGGGAGTAATGATGCCTGATGCATAAGGGCAGTCCATAACAAGTATCAAAATACACCTATCCTCTCCCAGCGCTCAGACACATCTCAGAGACAAAGGATAAGATTTCAGTTCCAAGTCTGGAGCTGAATGTGAATACCTGTGAGCACACCAGTGCCTAAGCTGCCTTTGCAGTCAGTGGAGACCTACTCAAGATTAAATCCACCTGCCACTGCAGGTGAGCAAGCAGCTTACATGTGAACACCTGCATGTGGGCTCCTGTATTTGGCTGAAAGAATCTGGAACGGAATCTCACCCAAACTGTTCTGCAAGCACATGACCGAACAACAACGATGCACCTGTATTATCCCCTTATAGGTCACTGCTCATTCAACCCCTCCACCTCACTTGGATAACTGTCTGATTTCTGGCATACTCTCTGCTCCTTCTCCATCAGCTGTCATCTTGAGTCTGCAGAAAAGTAGCACAAGTCTTTCTAACCTCTTCTGAATATGAAGGCTTTCACCTGTCCTTCACAAAACTATTTTCTGTGTGTAAGAAAAATTCAAAAGACCCCTGCATGTTCTGGGTGGCTGGGAGGCGTGTTTGCTCTACCCATCGACAGTGTCACATCCAGGTCCACTCAGAAGCGTGCCTTGAAACCCAAGCAGATTGGCAAGACTTTACAAGAGGAAGGCCAAACTGTCATCTCTCCAAGAAGGTCTGCGTAAAGCGTCTCTTTTAGATAGCTATCTGGCATAGCCTGCAAATGTTTTCCTGTTGTATTACATTGTATATTAGCCATGTCCAATTAATTCAGTATGAGAGTTCTTATTCAAATCATTTTATGTTTTGTCAGTTATCTAGATACAACTGGGAACCTGGAGGTTTCTCAGATGGCTCGTGAAAGAACAAGTAACAGTAAAGCAAAGCAAGTGCCTGGTCTTAATTATCTGAAGTATTATTAAGACTTACTTCTCCATCTCATCAGTGGCTGTGATTGGTGATGCTAAGTGTAAATTTCCTTTTGCCCTAGTTATAAGCTGCTGTAGCTTAAACCAAAGGTCACAATATAGGCAGCATGCATAATTAATTTCCCTAGCAAATAATTAAGCCACCTTTTTTTATTATTACACTTGCCCTATCAAAAAACCCAGCTATTTCATTCTATGAAAAAAAGCACAAAATGCACTGGCTTGAAGTTCATGGAATCACAGAGTGGTTGAGGTTGGAGGTCAACCTTTGGAGGTAAACTTGTCCAACCTCCTTGCTTAAGCAGGACCACCTAGAGCCAGTTGCCCAGGACCATGGCTAGACAGGTTTTAGTATCTCTAAGGAGGGAGCTTCACTCAGCTAATCATGGGGCAAAGACACTACTTCAGCTTGCACGTTGCTGAGCAGGATTCAGCAAGAATGTCTTAAGGCTCATGGGCTTATTCTTTTTCCAGTTCCCTCCTGCTGACTGGTCAAAGGCTGTGGCTGCATCAGTGGGGAGTAAAACCCCTCCAACCAAACAAATCCTGCTGAGACGTGGGGTTTGTTAGCTCCAGCTTATTGTGACACTGTTGCTGTTTCCCAGACTCTGGCTGGCTCAAAAAATGAGCAAAGCAAGCTAACTTTGACCTGGAAAATACTGTTGGAGCTAAAGAGAATAAGCTGGGAAGAGCCGTCCTCAAGGCATGAATCTAAGCAAATCTAGGGGAATGGGACTTGAATTCAGCCGTTTCCATGAAATGTTGTGTACATAGAGAAAAATGGTAGATAGGAAGAAATATGTGTAAATTTTAAAAAAAAGCTATAGCGAATATCCAGGCAAATCCATGTTCATATGTAGCAAATGAAAGGGAAGAAACATTTGTAGAAGAAAGACTTTGTTTTCTAATAAATCTCCTATTCAGTGGTAAAAGAAAAAGTTGTTGTTTCTCTGATCCTTCACCACAGTCATATTAATGACATGTCTATATTGTGGAAAGTTTTTGTAGCTGTAACACTAAGTAAATAGTGTCAGGCCAGTCTTTTTCAACCTGATTGATTTTTATTTTTTTTAGTTTGTGCACATTTTTAGCTTGCACACATGTACTGGAAACATAACTTAAGAAAAATGTGCTTTCTATTGCCACTTACAATAAGGGCTAAACCTTCCAAACAAGCTTGCAGACAGAGAAGCTATTCTAATTGCTAATATTAAAACATAAACTTAATAATTCACTTCAAAGATGAATGTTTCATCCTAAAAGTTGCAAACGATGAGCACACATGTGTACCTGTTTGTGTGTAATGCAAGTTCTACTTCCAAAGTAGACTGAAAGGAACAGGTACAGGAAGGATCTTATTGCCGCACACTTCAGAATAACAGCAGAAACGAATATATACCATACACTTTACTTGCCATTCCATACAGTCTACAGACAATGGCGGATACTGACACCACCTCTGCAAGCACCTACCTTTGGTGCCCAGGTTCCCTCTACAGTCAACAGAGAGAAGTGTGTGCTTCCACATAGCAATTAGAGCTCCTAAATTAGAAACCTAACTGCTTTCAAACGTAGGCACCCTGACTTGCCTTCCAGAGACCTCTCTTCACCCTGCAGTCAGCTTCAGCTTCCACCTTAATATCCACTAAATTTAGATGCTTGGTATTACGTTTCATGAATTTAATGGTTGGATGTGGGGGAAAAAAAACAACAAACAAACAAACAAACAAAAAAACCCAAAACAAAACAAAACAAAAAAGGTTCAGCAACAAAGAAAGGACATAGACAAAATTTGGTTACTTCTGTCCACAGTCATGATCCAGAAAACACCTGCACAGTTCTTGCATAGCTTAGAGGGGACTTAAATTCAACAGGTACAGTCCAGTCAGACTTGAAATGTCCCTCAGCATCGATTGTTTCAGTCCTGCTTATGTCTAGGACTACTAAAACCAAACAAGATAAAAAATTAAGCACTCTGAAGAAAAAAACATTGTTCATGGCACATGAGGATTTCCAAGAATGGTGTTGCAACTGAATGACTTTTTTTCAACAAGTCCATAGAATACACCTGTTCTCATATAATATTTGAATGCATGAACTGGACAAACAAGGCATAAAGGGCGATTTGTACTCAAATCTCTCCTTAAAGAAATGAGCTTCACATGCAGTGTCCAAGCAACTGTCCTAACTACTAAGTTGCCACCTTGTTAGCTACCATCCTTCCCTTTTTGCTCCCCCCCACCCCCAAGTTCCTTCAGAAAAGTATCATACATAGAAAAGCAGGTATTTACAAATGTAATAATATAAAAATAAAACAAGATGATATATTTACTGCTCACTTTTTCAAAGGTATCTTACATCCAGTTAGTATTTATGAAATAATTGCTCCTCACAGACTTGATGTGAAGGAATCTCTTTGGGAATAATTGTGTGGAAATAACCTATTACATATATTTAATAAAGGGAATTGAAATTTCAAGCAAACCATGTCCTATTGATTTTTAGAGCTTTACTTGCATAACAGCTTCCTCAAGGAAAAGTTATTCTTCAGGAAGCAGCTCTGAATTAATGCATTTACTTTTCATTTATGAAAAAATTGTCACCAGAAAAATCTGAATTAAGAAGTATGAGTTGACAATGAATTAGGTTTTTTTTTTCTGAAACGAGTACAGATGCTTTCCAGAAACAATTACACATGAGATCCTCAGGAAGAAAGAGGGTCATATAGGTACACATATAGGAACCCCATGACTGCTGAGATCTATTAAGATAATTTTCTATGTGGCTAGAAGCAAAATATTTGTTGCTCATATTTTTCTCCTCTGAGCATCTGCTTTCGGTAGCGGATAGAGTCGAGAATGTTGCTACAAAAATATATTAACATCAAATCATCGGCTATTATTAAAATTATTAGAAATGTGCCTTTGTATATTAGCAAATTAAATACTCAAAATTTCATTTAATAATGTTGCCATTTGAAGAATGAGATATTACAATTGTATAATAAATATTCACTCAGGTGTCACTTAAGATATTTTCCTAAGTATTTAGACAACTTTGGATTTTTCTCCAAACATTTTGTTTCATTGACTCTTTAGTCACATTTAAAACAGATTTTCAGTTCCTACTTCTCCCTCCAAGGACCGAGAAGACACCTGACAAAAAGGATTGCATAAAAAGAAATTAAAACTAACCTTAAAGGTACTGCTAGAAGGTTTTCTATCACAAGGGAAAAAGCAATTACAACTCTGCTCTATGTGTATTAGCAAATTGAATATTCAACCAGCGCATACACAGAAGAACATCCCACAGAGGTGCTTATTCAATTACAGTCGGCAGCAGTCAGTCTTTCAAACCAAACAACTGAAAGAGATATGTCCCCATAACCAGTGTGGGGACAGAGAGCCATATGCAACTCTTTGAGCAAAGAATTAGGAGCAGCAGCAACCAGCCAACTCAGCCTGTGCTCCTGTCACCTCTGCTAAGAAAAATCCAATAACATTGCACAACCAGCTAACATCAGCAACGCGACAGTAAGAACAAGCTATAAAACTGGATACAAAGAAGTGGTATTACATTATAGAGGTTATAATGCCTCTGCAGCATTATAACAACGCAACTTTAACCTTGGTAGATGGATTTTGCGAAAGTTCCACTAGCAGTCCAGATTTCAGTTTTCTTTGCAATAATAGTAATGAGTTATTGAAATGCTACTGACATTTAAAATACCAACAGCTTTCCTTGTTAGCACCAGATTGGGTGGTTTCTGTGTTCCTGGAAAGAGGACATAGATTAATCATGATAAATAGAAGGAAATAGCAGTGTAGTGGTGTTTAATGTGGTTTTAGGATTGTTAATCATTATTTTGCCTGTCTCAAGGCTTCTTCTGAAAAAGTTTCTGTTATGCTATAGGCTAAAAAGGATTCTTCAGTTCCAAAAGATCTAAGTTCAATAGTTGTTCTCCTTTTATAGGTACTGAAGGTATTTATAATAAAGAATAAGGAATTTTTCATGATCCATAGGAAATTTTTTTAATTCCATGTAAGAATCTCACTTTTACGTATTTTTCATCTATGAAATCCTGAGGTAGGATTCTTCATCTCATTTGGTAAGTAATTTGTTTTTTCTTTTGTTCTGCTTACCCGCAGTTCAGCATGGCAGATCCATTCCCAGAGAGAATTCTTTTGAAAGTCCTCCAGAGAAACACAGGAGATGGGATTCCCTCTGCCAATATCTTACACTTCAGGGTCAGATATCTTCTTAGCAAGTGAGTGTTCTCTGGTAGTCAATGAAGAGAAGTGGTTCTTTTGGAATGGAGGAAAATTCTCTTTCTTAAGCTTAGCTGCCCCTGAAGAGACTTTCCCTGTCTACACAAGAAAGTGAGTTGCTTCAGAAGGATTATTTTAACAGTCATATAAGAATTAGGAATAAATTACATCCTTTAGTGAAGTAGTCTGAAGTCCACCATATAAAAAAAGTGTGACTGGTATAACATTTCCTTTCCTTAATCCTTGATCGCTGTTTCAAATGCAGATGTAACAAAAACACCTTTGGTTTTCCTTATATAACAAATTAAAGAGAAATTTTAAAATAGCAGAAATTAAATGGCAGCAGAGGAGTGAAGATACATTTATCTCTACAGGTATCTGGAGATTTTCCCAATAAGCTGCATAAAATATGCTATTTCCTCAGAAACACTGCAAGAAATCATGTTAGTGGGCAGCTAGGGAGAAGATCTGTAGCAAAGCAGGAAAAGAAATTCTAAAGATTTCACTGGTTTACTGTAGCTCCTTCTTCTGTGTTAGAGGGAAATATCTTTCTATGTTTCTTCCAGTAAAAAGCTAAGAGAAAGAAAACTAAAAAATTCTTTCTCTGAACTGTAGCACTCTGTGTAATGCATGTTGTACCGCAGAAAACCTACTTCTGGTGAAGAGAACAAAAGTACAAGAAATGAGTGCTCACAAAACCATGTAACTAGACCAAGACATGGCTTGGATTTTTGCCAAGAAATTTCAGTACATTGACATGTTTGCAATGTGCTCATCCCGCGGTCATGTTCATATAAATCTCTGCCTGCTGCTCGAACAGCCACAGCGATGCCTGGGCCACGTATGAAGAAATCAGCCTGGCCCCACTGTGGCAGGAAGGGATGGTCCAGTGGGAGTGGAGCTGTTGCAAGCTAAACAATTTCTGAAGCTTTTCAGGAGTTCCCCAAATGATGTTGGAGAGGTAGATTTGGGTCTAGGGTTGTGTCAGTGCCCAGGATGGAGACAGACACCAGTTCTTTCTCAGGTAAGTTTAAAAAGAGTTCTTGAGTAGATATAAAAGGACATGTAGGAATAAAGACATGGCCAGTAATTACAGGGAGGAATAAAAAGCTATCTTACCTACTCCCAGAACCTAAGATCTAGTTCCTGGGATTTCTAATTCCCAGGAAAGCAATGAGTGGAGGCCTAATGGCTGGACCTGTATTCTGTGAGCTTTGTGTGTTCCCCATACACATGCATCCACAAAAATTCCCCTCTAGCTCAACGCTTTCCTATTCCAGGAGATTCAGCTAAAGTCCTAAGGAGTCTAGTGAGTTCATAACCACAGGGCAAGCTACATAACCTTTTTACCCAAAAATGTGCTTCTTTTGTGAGAAATAAAATAAATTTTAAAGAATTCTCAAGAAAAAAAAAATACTCCCTAAAGTCTGCTGTTGCCAGATTAAAAAAAAAGAAAAAAAAAAAAAAAGTTTAAATGAACAGTGGGAAAAATTCTCAAAAATAAAATAAAAATCATGAACTCTTTCCTCCTGGCTCTATCATGCTCCTGTTTCTAACTGACAGGATAACAGAGCTCCATCATCCAGAAAGACAGGGACTGGTTTTCCTCTGTAAATGCTGTGTCGTGCATGCCCACAAATTACCCATACACCACATCTTGAATTATTTAATAGGTCTGGATGCTATGACCTCTCTTTTCTCTAAGATACCCCTGAAACTGAGTGGGTAAAGTGTGGGTGAACAAAGTGGTAAAGCCAAAAAGCACCGGTGGTGTCAAGGATAATCAAAGCTGCCTTCACATTTGATATTGCTAATTTATTTTCCA
Source organism: Chionis minor (assembly GCA_013398295.1). Lineage (NCBI taxonomy): Eukaryota > Metazoa > Chordata > Aves > Charadriiformes > Chionidae > Chionis > Chionis minor. Next base: position 103,107 of record VZSF01000007.1, on the reverse strand, counting down.
TTCAAAATGTGGAACCTGTGGCTGACTTTGATATCTTAGTCACTCCAGGCACAGAGCTGAATGGAGTCTGAAGTTAAAAGGGAGAGGTGTGTAAAATGTTAAATTGTTACCAACTGAGGAGATTACTTAGGGTGATATATGAGGCTATAATTAGGATGAAAGAAAAAAGTAGGCTGTCTATCAGGAACCAAGCTGAGAATTGTTAGGCCAGAACATTCTACTGACAAATCATATTGGAAAACACACTGCACATAGTGTTACCATTCACAAGACCCTCTTGTGCTTGTCACAATACGTTTTGTGTTTCTCACACCACCAGCTCCTGGATCCCTATCAGGAGATCCCAAGAGACAGCTATGTTTCCATTTCCAAAATTGGCTTTACTTACCAAAGCATTGAGGGTTAATGAAAAAGACTTGTACAGGCAGAGCAGAGCAAATGAATGATTTGACCTCAAAAACAAGTAAGAACAAATATTATTTTTAAATATGATTTTTTGAAACCCCGTTATAAGTGTTCCGAGTGCTGACTCACCAACAGGAGAATGTGGGGCTGGCAGTGCAGCGTAAGGAATCATGCTGGGAGGACAACCTCTAACAAACTGGTAAAATCCATCCCCATTATTATGAGGGCAAACTGCTCGTGACACCTGCCTTCCCAGGCAGAGTAAACTGAGTGAAGCAGAGGGTGGATTACAGTGAAGGAGAGGATTCAGAGTGCTCAGCCTACAGCATTACCTGGTTTTGCAGAAGTAAAAAATTATGCAGAATTACTGATGGTTTAAAGAGTTAAATGATTTGAATCATCATGTTTAAACACGGATAACTGCAAGTTGAACATAGACTTTCCAGTAAGACAACAGATGGTTAGAGCTGCTTGAATTTTTTCCAAAATTGATTTTTAATAAAAATTTTCCTGGACATTTCAATGGAGATAAAGTTCTACGGAAAAGATTTCCAATACAGGCAGTTATTTTTGTTCATTTTCATTTCATCCCAGTTCTTACAGATCTGTAAAGTTGATCTTATATTCATTAGCTGCTGAAACAATTGTATAAAAACCTTATACATTTTTCTTTATGGTGTTTCTCACCAGCAGGTCTTTCACCCATCAGCTCATTGAGAATGCTTCAAAATGTTTGCATTGACTTTTTTTGTTTGCTTGTCATTTTTGTAGAGAAATGTCCAGACATGAAAGGCAAAACTTTCTGTGGTCAATATTTAACAGTTTCATTCTTAAAGGAATGGATGGGTGGAGAGAAGCTTCCTTAAATATCCAACTGCATAATCAAAATATGAAAGAATAAAACTGCTTTTGCACAGTACTAGCTGAAAATCTCCTTGTATATTAGCTTGTTTACAGTGTTTAGCAATGTTAAAAGATAGTAATATTAGTTAAAAATTAATAGAATAATTTTAAACTAAAAATATGTCTAACAAAGCCAAAAGATTTTTTAGACCTATAATAACTTTTCTGATGTTTTCAGTGGATGTATTTCAACATTCTGTTTTCATCTCATAACATCAAAACACATTAGAGAGGACCCAGTTCTTCTAGTTTTAGCTTAATAGAAGTTAAACTTCTAGTCGAAGTTAATTATCTCGGGCAGATATTTGTCAACCCCACTTTTAGATAATGCAGGCTTGAAGCAGATTTATAGTCTGCTTGAACAGCTGAAAAAGTAACACAAGTTAACATTATAACTGCCTGTGTGGAAATAAATACTTTCAGGATAAGATCAATTCCTATTCATACAGTAATGAACAAGTTTATTTCCAAAATCAGAACTTTCCAGAATTTCTGTCAAATGTTAAAAATGTCTAAAACTAAGGCATTTGCTCAAAGTGAAAAAGTGTGTTGTTGTGTTTTGGGTTTTTTTAAATATCACTTTTAGCTGGGGGATAGGAATTCAACTTTTAAAACTGGCTCTGGTACAGTCTACCAAGTTCTTAATATTCTTAAGTTTATCATGCTCACACATTCTTCTTTGCAGTCTTTTCTTACTCAGTTTTACTGTCATTACACAGTGCATGAGAATTCAGCTTTCAGTGACAGAATAGAGCCATGTTTTTATTTTCCTATAAAATACAGTATATGCACCTATTTGAAAGGCAAGTTATGGATTTGCAAGGTGGGGGAGAGTTTTTATTCTAAACATAGAAAGACAAAGAGAATAATATAGCCTATTAATATCATGAACATGATAGAAGGAGTAAATAGACTATGTGGCTTAAAATATGAAGTCTCTATGACTGTTTTGACAGGCAAAGCTAAATAGCAGACTGGACTTTATTTCCTACACTGCCAAATATTCATCCATCTAAAAGCCAAAAGAATTTCTTTCTTGTAAAGTCATTATGGCAGGCCTACTACTAGAGTCAAGCTGATGTTGATATTTCTGTATGCTCAGCATAAAATTAGCTCCAAGCTGTATCTCACAGATAAAATCTCAAGGCATACCACTTTAAATTTTCTAGATCCCAAATAAATGTTCCTAGATGATATATTTTGCCTTTAATCTTCTTCAAAAATAGCTTCAATTTACTAGGTCTTTTCATATCTACTTCCTTGCCTCTCCATCCCTTCCTCTGCTCTGACCTCATGTTTCCAGTCTCCCGATTCACAAAATCAGCTTTTTCAACCCTGAATGGGAAGTTAAGTAGGGGCATGTCTGCTTGGGGCACTGTCTTGCATGTGTTAAACACTCACATTGGCAGACATCTGTGAACATTCAATGCACATTTTCAATGCACAATTGAATGCATTAAATTTTGTCATGTTTATGAGGAATAGTTTAACTTTTCCAGCAATGCATTGTGCGATCAAGGCGTAGAAAATCTGCTGTGCTACCAGTCCTACTATTTTTAGTATCCATGATTTTTGTGATCTAGTGTAATACATTATTACTAATGTAAAACATGGCAACCTCATTAACTTCTTATGAGGTTATCTTCCTCCTTAAATGAATTGCCAGCTGATAAAACACTTTTCAGCAAATACTGCAAATGTATACTACCTATACGTCATTAATTAATAAATCAGGACTCACAACCCACCCGTCACTCATCATATGCCTGGCTCAAGTGTGTCCCATATTTGTGTCTGTATTTTAGCACTTTAAAGCTGTTGCATTGATGCCTGTTGTACCACCAAAGGGAATCATTCATGAGGAGTTACTCTTAAGTTTTGTTGCAATCCCAGATGTCTTTAATCTTGTTATGTGGCAAGTTGCCCAGATGGCCTAGGACCAGAAAACTTCAGAAAAGCAGGTGGTTTCTAACCCATGGTCTTGGCAGATATTTAGATAGATAAAAAAAAAAAAAATTACCTTAAATGATAATAAAGAATCAAGAGAATATATTACAGAATCACAGAATGTTAGGGATTGGAAGGGACCTCTGGAGATCATCTGATCCAATCCCCCTGACAGAGTAGGTCCACCTACAGCAGGTTGCACAGGATGGTGTTCAGGTGGGTTTGGAATGTCTCCAGAGTCGGAGGCTCCACCACCTCTCTGGGCAGCCTGTGCCAGCGCTCTGCCACCCTCAAAGGAAAGAAGTTTCTCCTCACGTTCAGATGGAATGTCCTATATTCAAGTTTGTCCCCATTACCTCTTGTCCTACCTCTGGGTACCACTGAAAAAAGACTGGCCCCCTCCTCCTGGCACACTCCCTTTAAGTATTTGTAAGCATTTGTGAGATCCCCCCTCAGTCTTCTCTTCTCCAGGCTAAAAAGACCCAACTGCCTCAGCCTTTCCTCATAACAAAGATTCTCCAGCCCCCTAATCATCTTTGTAGCCCTTTGCTACAAAGCAGTTCCCTGTCCTTCTTGAACTGGGGAGCCCAGAACTGGACACAGTACTCCACATGTGGCCTCACCAGGGCAGAGCAGAGGGGGAGGATGACCTCCCTCCACCTGCTTGCTACACTCCTCTTAATGCACCACAGGATGCCATTGGCCTGCAAGGGTATCGTGAAGTCATTGACGATGTCTTGTACATACATACCTATGTGCCTTAGTTATATGCATTAAAGGTAGTTTTTAAAATGCCGCTCAGGAAAAGTGATCCTTTCCTAATGATCAGTAGACGTCTCAGAACTGCTGATTCTGCCTTACTGTTGTGGGAAGAGAAAGAAGTAATAAGTTTGCAATTCTTCTGTATCATGAGGCACAGCTGCTTGGCAGAGCTTTCTGAAGACAGCAGTTCAAGTGTGGTTGTACTTTACTGGGACTTTACTTTAATCCCAGCCCTATCTGTGATATGGCTGCCATAGATGATGGTGTGAGTCAGGGTTCAGATAACATAGCCTGGCATCACTGTGATGCTCACGGATGCACTCTCAGATATGTTGGAGTTGCAAGTTCTTCCAAAAAACTTTGTGTCAGAGTAAGAACTGAGAAGGCGTTCAACCTGCCAATTTAGGAAATATTTTTAGACAGAAGCAGAAACCTCTGAGGTCAGGAGATGAAGACAACCCAAGTGCAAGGGTTTGATGTTTCTCTCTGCTGGTGGTAGAACACTAAGTATAGCTTAGAGCAAGGGACTGCTTTAAACCCTGGGCTTTCAAGTCAGACATGGATAGGGATCAGAGTCCCTGCTTATATGGAATTCTGGAAGGGGAGCCAGTTGGAATCTATCTTTGGAGGTAACCTCTGCAGTCCTCTGTATTATCATTAATGTTGAAGGATTTCATTAGATGTTACAGTAGAGAAGAGTAGCCCAGTGGGTTTCATTCATAGTCTTCTTTGAAGAGTGTGAGAAATACAAAATTAATGCACTTTTAAAGCTGTGCTGAAGATCTCTTGCCAAAGAGAGCTGGGCCGGTTTTCTAGTGTGTGTGCTAGGATTTAATTTCTGTCAGACAGGAATGCGATGCTGAGGTGGAGCCCCTCAACCACTGATCTTCTCCTGAAGTTAGTTGCCTGAGTTAAATCAGTCCCTTCTTATGAAAATAGGAAGAAAAGCACTCTTAAACCAGTGCAGTAGCAGCAGACTGTGAAATAGAATTCAAATTCAAGCAGAGAGGTGTAAAAAACAGCTTCCCAAACCCAAAACCTCAGCTCTTCAACCCTTGTATTTCCAATATGACATGTACCCAGAAAATTTCAAAAATCTTATTTCCACCTCTTTGTTTGGCCATTCGCCAGCTGGGGCCTGAAGTTACCTATTATACAGAGCCTCAAAGGTGGAAGGAGAGCAGAAGACCTGGTCTGAGAAACTGCCGACGTTTAAGGTCAAGCTTCATATAGTTTTTGACACTGCCAAGAATAGGAAGCCACTGTAAATGGGTTTTAAAGACTACAATAGGGTTTAAATGTCTTGCACAAGTGTTTGAAGTAGAAGTTTGGGCTGCATAAGCAAAGGAACTGTTGTTCCTTTGGGTCCTACATACTTACTCCAAAAGCATAGATTTTAAAGTTCAAAGACTGTAGGCTTCCCATTTCCTTTTGAAGAAGGTTGCTAATTCAGCTCTACATGCTTATGTAGTTTAGCCAGACTGCATCAACGAAGATTAGGGATAAATAATGTATTACACTGATCTGTCAATTAATGATTAATTTCCCTTCAAAATAAAGAAATAAGTTGTGCTTCATCAGTCTCAAACTACTATTTCCATTTCTTTATAAATAACACAAAACTTATGTAAGACACACTCTTTTGTTTGGAAAGCTTCCAGCAAGAAACAGTCAGAAGGCAAATCAATAGCATTTTCTACTTTCAAAAATCCAAATATAATAAATGTGCTTCCACCTGTAAACCCTATTCTGCTCCCTTGCTCCTCATTTTATTGCCTGTAAAGACATTTTGACAAATTCAAGCAAAGACATAACCCATTATAATATACACTTTATGTTTACATTGACTGATTATTTCACCCTAAAAGCCTAGAAAATGAACGAGCTAGACAAGCAAAGGAGATAATGCAATCTTCATTTTACAGCTGGAAAACTGAGTCAGGGAGCAACATTAAAAGATTGGGCAGAAACCTCATGATAGAGTCAGGAGGAGAATCTATGTTTCTTGAATCCAGCACTCTTAATCATGGTACCATATACACCCAAGAAAAGTGCAAACTTTTTCTGCAACTGGGGGCAAATATACACTTTTTACATTATTAAAAAATTGCAATTTTTAGTAATCATATGCATACAGAAATATATACACACATACATAACAGTTCATTTATACATACTAGCATCCCTTTATATTATGTACATAAAAATGGAATCAGAACAAAAAGTAATTTGAAAAGACAGAAAATGGAGCTATGCAAAAAATGCATAATTATGATCCCCTACTTTGGGTCATGAAAGAGCTTTGGCAAATGTGAGCAAAAGGTTCTAAAGGTTGTGCCTATTATGTTCAAATTAATTTTCAAGAATAAAATTAAGTCAATTAAAAAGGCATCTTGGGAGGTAGACTAGGATAGCAAAAACCAGTGCATATCGACTGCACTCCAACACAACTCTAGCAACAGCTGAGTAGCTGCCAAGCCGTATGCCAGTGTGAAGTACAACACAAATGCGTGAACAACAGATTTGGAAAGAAAGGTAGGAAAAAACCCACCTGTGATTACCAGTCTAGCAAGAAGATAACAGCACAAGATATATGGGAAGACCTTGTTTGACCCATTTCATTAAGTATGAAACACAGCTTTAATGACATCCACAGCCTGTGTAAAATGAGGACGGATTTACTCTTGTTTCAGTAAAAATCAGTAACTTTTGGTACTGAGCATTAAGCAGGTATTCTTTTATTTTATTTTCTTTTGGCAGAAAATCCTCTACCTTTGACAGTGAGCCAGCAAGGATCTCTTAATCTCTCCATTGCAACTGGGACTAATTTAACATACCAGAGAAAGCAAGAGAGAAATAAACTTTATTTAGAATTCAAGGAGAAGCTACCATGGAACTTTTACTTTTCGAGTGCTCAGATCCCCTTGCTCCTGCTCTCCAGCATGCACAGATCCTGTGGGTCCAGCGGAGTCCCAGCACACATCCCAACGCTCTGGAAGCTGTTGAATAGGAGAGGTTTGTAGCCCTCTAGAGTCATCTTGACTGGGGGAGCTTCCTCCTTTCCTTACCCCTTTCCCTCATCCATGAAGGTCATCTACTTTTGAGTGCTTGACAAATAGCATGATTTGTTCCATTGTACTGTTACTGGCTAACACCAAGTGGGAAATACATTTGAATTATTGCACAAGGGAAATAATCTTGCCACGGGTCAGTTTGCCTTACAAAACTGGCACTAAGCCACTGGCCTCAAGAGAACATCAATCTAGACTGGAACCACCTACAGTACACGCTGGAGAACAGCACAGGGACAACCAAACAAGAAATGTCCATGGTAGCATGAAAATTGGAATTAAGATAGCCAGTCTATTACAGGTATGTTATATTCTGTGTGTAACATACAGCTGATTGGAAGACTGGGCCAAAATAATTGCATGAGGTTTAACAAAGATAAATGTGAAGTCCACTCTCTGAGACTAGATATATAATCCCATCCCCAGATGGGATTATCAGGCTGGGGTTTGGTGGCCTTGGGAGCAGCTCCGCTCAGAAAGCCCTCAGGGACCTGGCCAACCACAAACTCAACATGAATCAGCTGCGTGTCCTGGCAGCAGCGGCGGAGGCAAAATGTGTCCTGGGTGGCATCACCGATACAGACAACAGATCAAGGGATGTGATTCTCACTCTTTACTCAGCACTTTTCAGGCCACAACTTTGGTCACCCCAGTTCCAAAGAGACAAAGAAAAACTGGAAAGGGTTCAGGGGAAGACTACCAAAATGATTCAGGGTGTTGCAGAACTTGGCCTTGGGGGAAGGCACCAGTACAATTTAATTTAATACTTCTGAAAATTTGTATTATTGTGTATAGAGGGTGGAGCTTAATTAAACACTTAGGTGCACCTTTTTCTCATAATTTTGCAACTTTTTGCTTAATTTCTCTTGGATCGAAGAGCCCCAAATGACTATGTACAGTGAAAGCATGGAAGAACTGAAGCAGCTGTTGAGCTGCCTAGGGCTAAATACATCTGTGAAAAAGGTTCTTGCAATGTAAATTCCACCCCATTTTTCTCTACCTACAATCCCCAATTCAAAGCTCAGCAAGAGTTATATAATTCTCTTGCAAGCTTCACCCAGTGCATTTGTAGTGAAGATCTCATTCTTCAAGCAGATCTGTTTTGAAGACAAATTTTGCCACTCTGCTCAGATTTCATCTTTATTGTTAAATTTATTAAATGAGCACATTTTTTTACTAAGGAAATTGTTTTCCAGTATTTTGGTACTGTTGTTGTTATTTGTGAATTAATTGTTTAAAACATCCTTAATTTCTTCTGAGTTTTGGGTTCACACATTCTTAGTTCTCTTTGATCTTTTGTCCCCAAGCACTTCAGCTCCTGTCTAGATTACATTAGCACATCCCGTTATATTCCCATAGCTAAACCTCTCCAGTTGGCTATGAAGTCAGATAACTTTCCACTTTGTCCTCTGCACATCCTCCCTGCCTTCTGAGAAGAGGCCCAGTGGAGATCATTCATATTTCAGCTTAGCCTTGAGACCTATAGCTTTGCTTATGGCCTTATACAGGGCACTGGTTTTGTTTTTCTAAATAAAAATATGTCACTTTGAGTCCTTTGAAGCTAAGACCTAAACCCCAGTTTCCATATTTCCTGGGCTAGTGCTTTAGCCACTGCGAAGTGCAGGAAAGAGAAGGGTTTTCAGGAACACTTGTCCCTTTCTCATTTACTGTTTGCCAGCTTAAATATCCTCCTGCTCTACAGTTGTGTATCCCATCCAGGGCACCTAGATAAATCTGTTTTCCATACACGGATTTTAGGCATTCAACATGAATATTTGAATTTCCAGTCTGGTGTGGAGAAGTGTCTGGTAACTCCAAGTATTTGTTGCAGTAAAATTGATATTAAATAGAAAAATGAAATGTAAAATGTAATTGAAGCAACTAAGGAAACCTGCTGCTGCTAGTTCTCTATACAGCCCCAAATCTATTTAATTATTTATCTAATATTAAAATAGAGAAATATCAACTACACATGATTTATCTGCAATTCAGTTAAGGAACAAACCATTAGACAATGTAGCTTTGTTGATAAGTAGGATATTCCTGTCAAGAGAGTGATGAACTGTAGGCCTAGTCAGCAAACCGAGAAAACCTCCTAGAACTGCCAAGATTTGAGGAGAGGTAGGTAAAAGGTAATTTCAGCAGGAGATCATGACCACCAACTCATTGACCACCTATCCAAATGATACCACCAACTCAAAAGAGAACAATAGAAGAAGGCAGAGTCTGCACATTAATTTACATGGGAAGCAAAGAAACCTTGACCAATCATTAAAGAGAATAACAATGAATATGCAATAATTGTTTCAACATGTAAAAATCAATGTATAAAAGTGGAGATTTTTGAAACTAAGGTGTGCTCCCACTTTGGAAAGAACACTCCATTTCTGTGCATTAATGGAATAAACTTGGAAATACCTCTGCTCTGGGTGTTATTGGCTTGCACACTGGGTAAAGAATCCAGATTTGTGACAACATATTGTCACACTTAATCCTAGATCCACAAAAGGTTCTTTAAAAATATCCCGTAACCCACATGGGACCTCTCCAGCACAACAGAGGAATCAGCCCAGCATAGCAGCTTAACTGTGTCTACCTTTACCTCTTTTTCACTCTTTTCTCTATAGGCATGCTCAAATTTGAGTATGAGGGGCCACAACCCATGTCCCCACCTGTCATTGCTATTGATTGGGAAAAGAAATGAAGCAAGAAAAATTGACACAAATCCTCAGATCTGAGGTGACAGGTTGAATAAGTAAAGAACAATCATTTCTCCTATTTTAAACAGCAAATAGTAGCACAAAGAGAATTGCATTTAATAACATCAGATTGATGTGTCTTCATGAATGGTAATATGCCACTACTTAGCAGTCTAGCTTTGCCACAACACTGGAAATACATTTTTATGCCCATATAATGTCACAAATGCATTCTATTCTAGTTGATCTTTCTATAACATTTCTTTAATCATGAAGTTCCACTTAGTTGGACCTTTTTCAATAGCTGCTCCTAATTGTGGTTATGTTTTGTGCTACATAATGTTGATAATATATGATAAATACAATTTTCTTATGAAATTTCACAAGAATGATAATTGCTTCCCTTGGTTTTTTTAAGTACAGCAGATCAAGAGTTGTTCTGAAGAATAAAAATCATAGTAATTATATCTGTGGATACTAGTCATGAATGCAAAATTTGGTTTTAGAGAACAATGATCTTTTAGAAATTTTAATTATTTCCAAATTCCCCATAAAAATTATCTTCAGGGGGTATTTCATACACTTTATATCCTGTCTTGAATGTTCAGGTTCGGATCACAGCTCCCAGTATTGGATAAATTAGCCATCCATATAAATATTCATCTTTGCCTCAAACACGAGGGATTGCTATCTAATGTGAAAAATTAAGGGTAATTAATAACAGTGCAAGTGTCACTACTTTACATAGTCCATAGGTCCATAACATAGTCCATACATAGTCCACAACAAAGGAAAAATAATCAGAAGTGAGACACTGGAACAGGCTGCCCAGAGAAGCTGTGGAGGCCCCATCCCTGGAAGTGTTCAAGGCCAGGCTGGATGGGGCTTTGAACAACCTGGTCTAGTGGGAGGTGTCCTTGCCCATGGCAGGGGGTTGGAACTAGATGGTCTTTAAGGTCGCTTCCAACCTAAACCATTCTATGATTCCATGATTCTATAAACAATGGCTGTTCTAATCTCTACATTTCACTAAAACACTTCCTGAGGGTACAGTGAGAGAAGCATCCATTCAGCGTGATCCCAGGGAAATGCAGAAACCTCGGCTCCTGCCCAGCCCCGTAGTTGGAAGGAGACCCAAGGCAGACACAGATGCAGCTGGTGCAGGCGCTGCTTTCCCGCTCCCTGGAGCTGCACTGTGGCTGCTGCTGCAGGAGCGTCAGTGTGCTGTGGGCACTGAGGCTGCAGCTGCCGGGGAAATCCTCAGGGATCCTCAGAAAAGCACACACAGAGAAAAATCTGCCAGTGGTTCAGAACCGCTGGCATGCAACTGAGAAAGAGGGCTAGGGCATGAGCATTGAACTTCCACGGAGGAGGTTTTGTACCTAGGCATCTCTCTCTTTTCATACTAGGATGTGTGGTTCCTGCCTGGAATCGTCCAGCTTCTGCAAATTGCACTGATTTTGTAGAAAACAGAAAAACAAATACAACATTGTTTTTATATACATATATACATATAAAACCAACACAGGAGTATTAATTATTTATTTATATATATAAAACTATGCTCTGTTCTACACATAAAGAAAAGTATGTAATTTCCCTCAGAGTGAACAGGAATCTTTTCAATCCATTTCTCTGCAGTATCTGGAAGACTCTCTGTTTGTTTGTTTTATTAAATGACTTTTCCCCCAGGTATGTTCATATTGCACAGCTCTGGTAGTGCTCGCTTTCCTGTAAATCTCAAGGCAATTAGCCAGATTGTCTTAAGCCGCACGTCAGCCCTTCTCTTTTCCCCTCTTCCACTTTCTCCTGGCATCTTCATTTCCCTGCCTTGCTGCCCACCACTGCTCACAAGCTGCAGGTTACCAGAGCCCATTTATTTACCCTGCACCTGTGCCCAGTGCTGGTCCTTAGTATAAATTGTCCCTAAAGTGTTAACACTTATACCATCTATAAAAGCTCAAATTTGTCATGTTTAACGTCTCAAGTCTTTGCTTTCACCATTGGCTGTGGTGGCTCCGGGGAGGAGAGTGTAAGAAAGAATATCAAATGTTGGTCAAGTCCTTTAACACAGTACTAGGAAGTGCTGAGATACTACAGGGCTGAAGGACAATGTAAGAACCTATACAGACTAAGCAAAGCACGGACACATGCTCAGCAGCAGCAGTAATACGCATTTCATGCTCCATGCCCAAGGCCAAAGAACTTGGTTTACTCTCACACCATCCACGCAATGCTCATTACAGGTGGTGATGAGGTGACGCACGAGAGTTCCCCACAGAAGATTTGTGTGGTACTGTAATTACCTTGAATATTTTGGAGCTGGTTAAATCTTTGGGGTAAACAGTGCACATTAAAAAACACTAATTGCATAATATACATTTTAAATACATTGTAATTTAAAAACAGCCTACTTATTAGCATATCTAAATTATGCACTTTTATGAACTCTAAGTAGATAATATGAATTTTAATGAGGGCATTTTTTTCTGTAATAAAAGGGAAAATACTTTAAAAAGGATGCAACTTTCTACTAATTTGTTTCCTTCATTCTGATTTCTCAGCTAAATAATGAACTATATTAGAAAAATGCTTTATTACATATTTGCCCAAGAGACCTGAATGGCTCAATAGGAACTGCTTATTCTTTCAAAGCCAAGTCAAGTTAATTAAATTCCAGGCTAAACTAGCTCGTCCGGGTCAACTCCAGATGAATTTCTTCTCAGAACAGAAAGTTCATTAACTCTACTCATTCATCACTAATTTCCCATAAACATCATTACTTACACAATGACATTATGCTGTTCCTTAAAAGTGCTATGAAGAATATAAGTGCAGGTCCACCTGGCAAGTCCCACTGCTTGATCTGGTCCGACCCAACTCCATTCTGATTGTTAAAGAAACCCTAGGTGGTATCTCATAAGTGGCCTCCGTGGTGCGAGTGGGCAGAGCAGAGAAAAGCCTGCGGGAGGCTAAAAGGAAATAAGCAGAGGCTCAAGCTCTGATCTCACGCTAGGTGAGAGCAATATCATTTAGCACGGATGCTCTTCCGCTCCTTTTCATTCCCTCTTGGGAATAATGATTATTGGAACTCCTGACTGCCCTGTTCCCAAATAATGAACTCCCAGAAGTAAGGTTAAATACACAGCATACGACAGTTCAAAGAATTGTGTGTCAGGATGCAAATAACTCCAAAATGGCTATGCCTAAACTCTGAAATATTTGTATTCGTGTCTGTGCTGAAATAACTTCTGACTACCAACTCCTGTAGCATCCTTTCCTTTCTCCTTCTTACACCCTGGGAAGAAAGCTCGCAGTGTTAGCCAGAGGGAGTTCACCCAGGAAGGATCCAGTTGGATGAGAAGACATCCGGGACTCCAAGTAATACCACAGCACAAACTCACAGCACAGTGTAGCCAATTGTGTGCTTAAACACAATGTTTAAAGCTTTTTTGAACAAGGCTTCTTAGATTTGTTGAGAAGTATTGCTAAGGGGCAAAATCATTCTCTGCCTTCAAACTAACTTACTCACAAAAACACAAGCAGGCTGAGGTAATGAAGCATCCGTTCCTGCAAACTCACTTCATACAGCGTAAAGTGAGTTCTCATGCTCAAAAGGAGGATGAAAAACTTTATAAAGATAAAAATACTAAACTTAATGATAAGGATGGCATTGCAGGTTCTAAGGAATCAGTCCGATGAGAGAGGAACTTCCAGAACACTGCCCTTTGTTTTACCACTTCTGATTTCTGAGCAATATATTTGTATCCTTCTGCATCATTACTGGGATATAAATATCTCTTGAGTCGACCTGTGAGATTATCTGCTGTGAGGACATATGTCATTTAGTACAGCAGCTGCAAATGTGGATATTTTGACCAGACTTAAGCAAAAAAAAACCAAAAAACACCCAAACAAACAAACAACCAAAACAAAACCACCAAAACAAAACCAAAAAAGACACTTTGGATTTTGCCTTTAGTGTTTAAATATAGGACATGTGACAATATGACAATATTCTACGTCAATGACAAAGCACCTTTCTATCACAAAGAATCAAAGTGTTAAATTGTAGAAATTGGGTTAAGAATAGGGTAGAAGAATTGCCATGTATTAGGACACGGTCAACATGGGCTATACCAGGCAATACATCTCTCTGTCAAAGTCTGATGCTGCAGATTTTTTATCTTTTTGAAGTCTAAAATTCATAATACCCAAGCTAAGTCATTTCTGTTTAGAGAATTAGTTCCATAGGTGATTAATTGTGGCCTGAAAAGTCTTTCAGGAGACAAGTACAGCACTCTAAGCAGGACAACAGTAAAGAACTGTGCATGAAGACCAAACAGTTTTAGACCCATCATTATCTTCCAATGTGTGAATCAAAAATACCATCCTTCTAATCTGACACTACTACATGGAGTAGCATAGAGTCTCCCTGAGTCAGTTTTTCTATTTCTAGATTTCTATTTCTATTTTCTATTTTCTGGATTTCATGTTTTTATTACTACTGTATCCTGTTGGTTCAATTCCTTTTTGCTTTCTCACACCAGAAAGAAAATTGTCCAGGTTTTGCAACCTGACAAATGTAACTTCTTACATTATAATCACATGTCATTAGGGAAACAGTGTTCCTTATGATTACATTGCCTAATCTGAGCACCTAAACATTTCTAGATAAGATATCTAGATATTCCTATAACATTTAAAATAAAGTTAGCAATTTTTTTTTTAGTAAAAATGGCATGAGATAAGAATTAATCCTTGATTAATATACATGCAAAAGGGAGAAATGCAATTTGATGAAGGCGCAGTTCAACACAAAACATTGTTCTTAAACTATATATTTTTCTTAAAGGATTTGTGTCCTCAAACATCCATTAATGCATCTTGTTCTCAGAGAGTAACCAGTTATTGACATGCAACGTAAGTGATTTGACAAAACAGTCTGGAGAAGGTCCATGGCCAGTTAGAACAATCTTTTTCCCTCTTAGCCATTCAGCCAAATCTCAGTTGTAAACTGCTGGAAAACTTAAATGGTGATACTACTTTCAATTTAATAAATTACTAGACTCATTCTTAGCAAAACTTGCCATTGATCTTCTCATTCACCTGTGTTGATATGCTTTCATTTAATACATCCTCATCCTGAGCACTGTTTTATTGTTGGCTTGATCCAAGGTCCTGTGGATTTCTGGCTGAGGTTTTCAAAGCAGCTCCATGGAACTGCAGACCCAGGATATCGGAATCGGACCGCAGAAAGAATAACAGTGAAATTAGAAGAATTATGGGTAAAACTAACTCCTTAGGAATTAAAATATTAGAGCTATGGTCTCAGTCTGTAATCACTCTACAGAAAGTCATAAGAAAATATGTCTACAACTTGGTAATGCGATAAGTTATGCTATAGGATGTGTGTTCACCATGTTCCTTGAAGGGTACTATTTTTAGAAGAGGATGGCACATGCCGTACAAGGACCGCCCCAAGCAGCAAGCAATAGCTGGCAGCAGGTGAGACTCATGCTTAGAAAAGCCATCTGTTCCTGTAACCAGCATCAGCACTCACTGAGCGGCATCCTTCTGACTCTGCAGGCAAAACCGTGTGAGGTCCAACCCTTCACCAGCACAGCTCTCCGTGGAGAAGTTGCGAATGCCTTACCACCCCTTGCTGAATGGTATCAGATTGCTCTTCCAAACTCACCAGTGTTTCACCATTCTTTTAGTTCTCTGAAAGATGAAAAAAGACTAAAGGTGCTTTAGTTCAGGAAGGGAAAACCTGTTGGTAGAAAACTGATGCAACTTCACTGAAATAAGTTAACTCACAAAGTAACTTTCATTGAGAATCAATTTCAAAAAGGCAGCTGCAGAATACAAATGAGGTGGTGGGAAAGGGTAATGAACATTTGTGCTATCTCTGATATCAGAATGATGTAAAAGATCACACCTACATGTCAGGTCATACTTTGGGAAATGTGAGTTGCTGACTTGTTTTCATCTATTATTCACCAGTAACAATTGCATACGACAGTCGTAAGCATCTTAATTGAAACTAATTACTTAAACCAAGGAATGTTTGAAGAACCCATGTTCACCAATTATCAAGATCATTCAAGATAAAAGGAGTCTTGTACATGACATTCTTTTAAGAAGGTTTTTTTAATTAAATTTGATTCATGGACTAATTACCAAACATACACAATCTCTAAA
This sequence comes from Chionis minor, assembly GCA_013398295.1. Classification (NCBI taxonomy): domain Eukaryota; kingdom Metazoa; phylum Chordata; class Aves; order Charadriiformes; family Chionidae; genus Chionis; species Chionis minor. The sequence goes on along the minus strand of VZSF01000007.1, from coordinate 87,116 downwards.
AGTCTATTATGTGTTCAAAGAATAACAGCAGTAATTTGGAGGATGTTACTGCACTCTACGTGGATAGTAAAGACATTGAATCCTTCTCTTGGTTCAAAAATCAGAGCAACCCTGTATATGTAGAAGCAAAGTCACCATAATAATAATCACATCACAGAGACTGTAACATTTGATCAGATAAATAGGTGTGTGTTAAAATCCAACAGCATTACAATTGCTGGAACACAGCAAAGCTGTCGCTTCATATTGCTCAATCATTTTGAAGCCCTGGAGCTGGTGTTGTCATTATCCATTATTTTTCTTTACCTTTTTTTGCTGCAAAAAACACATTAAATCACCACTCTTACACCGTACTCCTGTATCCGTGCTGTATTACAAATGTCAAGCAGGAAATCTGAAGTTTATCAAGGACACTAGTCAAAGCCAAGATGTAAAAATTGGATTGTGTCATACAGGCATGAACCACAGAAAGCCATGTCATATAGCTTTAGGGAGTGTAACATTTATAACTCGGGGAAAAGAGATCTTAGAGTCATCAGTGACAGGTCTTGGAAATCATTGGATCTTTGTGCAGCAACAGCTGAAATAAGACAACAAAGCAGTAAGCAATGTCAGGAAGGATATTGAGATGAAAACAGACACTGTATAAACCTTTGGGACACCCATATCTTGATTATGGTGTGTAGTTCTGGTTTCCACATCTCGGGAAAAGCAGAATGGAGTTAAAGAAACTACAGAGAAGAGCATTGAAAAAGATTAATCAGCTGCCTGATGAGGAGAAGCAAGAACTATCGAAACTTCAGTTTGCCAAGGGGAGGCTGGAGAGTGATATGGTCAGGATTTACAAAAAACATGAATAGTAGAATAATTTAGGCTGAAAAATCAACTATTTAGAAGACCTCAGGAGGTCACCTCCTGGCTTCAGGAAGTCATCTACCTCCTGCTCAAAGCAGGGCAACTTCAGATTTAGAATGTTGTAGATTAGGTGACTGTGAAACCAGGATTTCCCAAGGCCAGTAGTGTTACAAATAGGGACCACTGAAACTGATTGTCAATAAGCTTAAAAGAGATAAAAGAGAGTCCTTTTTTACATAGAGAGAAATGAGAATTTCTGTTAGGATGGGTTATGCAGGCTGATAATTTAAGCGTGTTCAAAAAGCTGTTAGGTAAATTCATAGACAACAGGTGCATAGTCAGATTGCAAAAGGTATATGCAGGGATGGACCCTGTGACAACCCTAATCTAATTTTGGGAGATAACAAGGGCAATGGCCTGTAGAGAGGGGAGATGCTTATAATCTCTTCCCAGACAACGTCTCCAACTGCCACTCTTGGGAACAGGATAGATAGAGCAATGGAGTCACATTAGAGCTAATTCCTTATGTTCCTATGCTCTCTTGAACAGCTGAGGAGCTCTGCTGAAGAGCTTATGTGCAAAACAGAGTCAGAATCCTTTTTTTTTTTTTTTTTTGACTGCCATGTACTATATATGTCTGAATCACTATTTATCCTAGAGCTTTAGAAACAGAACAGGCTCACGTGGGACTGTATCATCGCAGGTCCATGTCTTTTCCCTGCATTGTTCAGGGCACCAGAAGCCATGAGGCTGAGGTGATGTAATACTGTATTCTCGGTTGCGATGTCTCCCTGTCTTATGTAAGTTATAAAAGGACAGTGGATTCATCCCAGCTTTGCTATTTCCGTAGCATGCTGAAGTACCTGGCAGATTCTAATCCGAAATGAAAAGTGAATGGCTCTCCTGCAAAGATTGCCATTTCCTGTTATTTCTAAAATAGTATCTTGGAAATGAGTTTCACAGAGGATTCAGCGAATATTTCTTAATACTGTGAAATCTAGTCATTTCAATTTACATATATAAAAAGATGTGCTCCTTTTGCATACAGCCTAGTCCACACTTCAATTGCCTTTTGGATATGCATTGACTTGCATCTTGATCGATAAGATTAAAGAGCCTGTTTCTTGCCTTCTTACAGAAAAAAAGATTTAAAAAGCTGTGATAAATGATCTGTGTCTCAAACTAAAAATGATCTCTCTCCTACATGAGGATAAACAATTTCCTAGGCAACTCACAAAAAAATATTACACACAGAGATATTACTGAAGGCTTTTAATTTCCTTAGGACTTTCATGTTTTATTTCTTTTAAGTAGTGAAAACTTATTTCAATTACATATAGGAAATAAAACAATTAAAGGATAAATCTTGCAGAAATTCTCAATGCTGCGATGGAATTTTTTATGTAGCTTTTTCCCAGATTACATTAGATGAGTTAAAATCCCTGGTACTTTGTGGGTGTCAGAGAGTACTGCTTAATAGCTTATGAATATGATCGTTACAGTTAAAACAGATATCTAATCACGAATAAATATTTTTATGATGAGAGGCTGAGTTGAATTACTAGATAATAAAATAGCACTTGTGTGTTTGACCAGGGGAACTTACACAGACTGTGCAGCAATCCCTTGATGCATATCTTCAAATGCATCGCTGGACACGTACGCTTTTCAGAACACAAAATATATGGGCGTTTCCTGAACATTAGGATCTCTCCTTTCCTTCTTCTCTTCTTCACTTTTTCTGCCTGTCTCACTTGAGCCGGCTGCCGTTGCTCACATTAGTTTGCATTTGAGTTGCCGGTGACCTACTTTCAACAGACGGAGAGAGAACAGCCCATCCCTATCCCAGTGGTTAGTGTACTCCTCCCTGAAATAAGCATTTTGCATTTAAATCCTGCAAGTTCTCTGTCTCAGACAGGCCTAAAATGGTGGTCTCGCATTCTGGTAGGCTCTTTCCGTAGCAGGCTGCACAACCCCTAGGGGGCTGTCACCACCTTACAGGTGTCTGTGGAAGTTCAAGCTGTGAATCCCACTTTCGCATAAGCACCTGCCGCCCGGCTGCCGGCGGGTGTCCGAGCCTGGCAGACAGCCGGGTGTCCGGCCGCAGCCCGCGGTCCTGCGATGCTTGGCGGCTGCTTTGGCTTCAGTACCTACCTCAGCAGCACGAATTCTGCTTCCAGAGCTCTTAGCTGTCAAGCCTGCGGACTTCGCTGCAATATTGCCTACATCTCTTTTTGAATACAGCCCATGGACTTTGTTGGCTTAAGTTCCCCTCTAACAGATGAGGATACCATTAGGTTCCTATCACTTAGGTTGACAACATTAAAGATCGTGAGAAACGCAGCCATTCTGGTCCATTCTTGCACGGTGATGTACATCCTTGAGATGGCTAAACCCTCCCTCTATTCCTTCCTTGTGCTAAGGAATTAGCCTACAAAAAAACCCTCTTGGTCCAACTGAGCAGCGAGGCATAATCAGCCATGTCAGCGAAAGAAAGAGGAGCCCACTTTCTCCAGGAAAGCTTGTCACAGACCGGGCGAGAGGACGCGCTTTCCTCAGTGCTATGCCAGCCTGCTCCAGCATGCTTTTAGCAAGCCCTGTGCTGCTGAAGGTGCCCCCTGGAATTCTGTCATGGTTTAAAGCCTATTTCACATGCTGCTCAGCGGCAGTCTTTTTGGGTCAGCATAACGCTGTGGGGTTGGTTATTTTTTTAGGGTTTTTTTCTCCTGTGATATGCATGTTTTGAGGCCTCTTTTTATTCTTTTGGCTCAGCCTTACAAAGCCATAGTGTGTGCTTTTATAGCTATGCAGATGTTACTTGATCTAATCTCCTCTTCTGCCTCCTACGCTGCAGTTTCTACTTTGACCAACTGTTCTTGTTCAGTAGTGTGTATCCTACAGCTCTGTGAAGTGCAAGCTGAACAAACCCAAAGTGGTAACTATAAGATTGTGCAGCTGTTCAGTCAGTGATCTTCCACAACGGTCTTCTTCTGACCCCCTTTACCATCTACCTAGGACTTGGGGAATAGTGAGAAACCTTCTTATAACTCTCTAAAACTGTCATCTGAGAACCGGTTGACATTTATTTGTTTAGTTTTTTAATGTTCCAGTGGAAAAGGGGGACATATTATGGCCAACTCTGGCTATGATCCCCTTTGATTTTTGTTCTCTTTGATCTCTGTCCCAACACAAAAGGTCACTCATTAAATATTAGAACTACTGAAGCTTTTTCTTCTCTCAAGATCAGCAGAAATATATGCACTTGAGGAGCCTGTGGTTTTTAAGATATCACAGATGGTTTTTCTTCTAGAAGCTCTGCTTGGGCTCCTGATATTTCTCGTAAGTACGTACTTACTCTGCAAACATTTCTGTGAATTACAGTGGAGGCAATTCTGGAGTTCAGCACCAACTAATGGGAGGGTAGCCAAGCAAGCTAGGCAGCAGGATTATCACCTTCCTTAGGTTTTAGCCAGTTCATGTAACCGATGAAAGAATGAAATAAAAGCAGCCTTTTCTCCTCCCTCCTGCATGCCACGTTTTTACTCCTTTGCAAGCACAGCCAGCCGAGGCGTCAGAGCTGTGCAGAGCCCTGGGAGCCCCAGCAGCCCCCCAGCTCAGCGAGACCTGTGCCTCGAGGCCAACTCAGCCCACATAAACCCTCCCGCACATCCCGCGCTACCCGGTCCTCCCGCTGACCGGAGAAGGAGAGAAGACGACTACAGACTAGGCCCCGAAGGACTTAAAATTAAGTTAAGGAAATCCATGCCTTAAAGTTCAGAACAATAGTTTCAAAGCGCCCTTGAACTCAGCCTCAATTTGCAATTCAGAGGCTACATTGATTTGCAAGCGTGTGACTGAAATTTGCTTGGCAGATAATTCTGCTTGGACAACCTACATTTCATAGCAGACCTAAGGAAAGGGAAAAACTTTTCCTCTGCACAGGCTGTGTCTAGGAAAAAATAAACTAACCTCTTTTCTAAAGAGGTCTACAAAAACATAAAATGTTTATTGACATGTTGCAAAATGAACAATATTTTTGTTGCATTAGCCACAAAAATGGTGTTAAAACAGATCCTCAAAATTTAGCCACAGAACAGACAATGAAAGGAAACATGAAAAAAGAATTAAGCAAGCAAAGTTGCAACTTTTGTATTGCTCACTTAAGGCCCAGCCATTAATTAACACTAAATATGAAACAGTCTCTGCAAATATGTTCCTGCAGAATTTAAAAATGAATAATAGCTTCTGTGCTGGGGCAGGGTGTGGATTCTGCTTTTGCAAAATTTATGATTTTTAAGCCTTTCTGAATTATCACTGAATTCTCCCTTATGAGCAAGGCCATATGTTAAAGGGATAAAAACTGGCTATCGCCCATCTCCACCACACCAATTTCCCACCAGTCTGAGCAGGTGTTTTTCCTCCAAGGATGTTAGTGCCCACTGGGAACAGCCTACAACACACCAAACAGCAGCCCAAAGGCTGTGGTGAGTTACTGCAGGAGCTCAGAGGCAATGTATAACCATTTCAACTCAGAAAGACGCAGAGAGAGGGTGTTTGAGAGAGAGACCCAGTGCCCCCTCCTGCGAGGAACTGAGAGTCTGGGGATGGTCACAGAAAGGCAAGAAGGAGAGGAAGATACTTCCTCAAACTGTTAGCCTTGCTGTAAAAGAGAATAAGAAGAGAGTTCATCATTGTAAAACAACTGGGTAATAAGAATCTTATTCTTTGTTCAGTGGAGTGAAATTTAGGAGCGCAGAGGCAAATGAGCAAGATAACATCTGTCTTCTTCAGAAGCTTCAATTTCTGTAACCAGGAAAAAACACTCCACAACTCTCTAACATGGGGAGCCAGGATATTCAAACCAGCCACAGCTTTGAAAGGATTTGCTGTTCTCTTTAAGTGAACACACCAAAAATACCAAGAGAGCTATGAATTGCTAGGTCACGATTTATGACTCTTTAAAGAGGGAAAACCAAAGTGGGACAGACTAAAATAAAATAAAAAGTTTGAAAATAAATCTCTTCCCTGCATGCTATGTCCTTGAAAGTTGTGTCTGTTTCTCCAGTCTTATTTTAAGTCCAGCAATTTTTGGAGGCTTCCTGAGCTGTAACAAATTCAACACAGTCCCTTCTGCAGCCTTTGGAATATCCCTGTGGTCTAACTACATCCACTCCCAGATCTTCTCAGAAGTTCCCTGGCCTCTGTTTGTGCTTCAGTCTATTTTCTCCTACGGTCCACCCCATCTTCCCACCCTACACTGAACACCAGAAGTTACTTGTTCCCTCTGCAGAGCAGAGATGCAAACCCTTGTTCGACAAGGACAACACTGACATTGCAAAAGCTGGCAATCTGTTCCCAGTTTTTCTCGGGATCTCTGTCTCCTCACCTCATGCTCTACGAGCATTTCCACACAGCTGCCCAGGTTCATTCCACATAATCAAAGCACATGTGCAGCAAAGAGAGATTTCCAAAGTCATCGGATCCTACGTGGTGTGAAATGTCATGTTGAAGTGCCTTTTTCTTCCTGCTGACTATAGAGGGAGACACAGATAACTACACTTCCAACCTAAGTAGCACGTTGCTGTGTCTAACATTAGATGAGATAAATTTGGGCCATATTACTAAAATATTCCAGAAATACATCTCAGTAGGAACATTAGTTGCATTCTGTGCCACATCAACTACCCATCCTTTAACCAGCTATTTTCAGAGTTGGGGAGATCCTTCTGGGGACAGTTATTCTCTCAGAGGTTTAAGTACAGGCATGGCATAACATATCTGTTCTTTTTTTGCAGCATATGGCTTTGATTTGCACATCTGACATGTACCTTTGAAAAATCCTGTCTAAGCTTGAATACTGAGGTGTGAGGAATATGGTAATTTAACGGTACGCATACAAGAATAGCAAACTGTGGTGGCACCTGTGACTTCTTTTGACCTATGCTACAGGAGTTAGTCATAGAATCATAGAATCATTTAGGTTGGAAAAGACCTTTAAGATCATCAAGTCCAACCAAAGCACTGTTGAATGAAGGTTCACTACACTGATAACATTACAGCACCATCAGAAATACAAGTCCTTGCTTTGGTCTGATGGGTACTGCTAGTGATAGAAATTTCATCTAACTCCTCATCATGTAAATTCACTTGCCCTCAGGAGCAAAGGGGCTTTTAAACTAGAGCCCGATGCTATCAGGGGATTATCTAGTAAGGCCAGTTTTTTTAAGTCAGCAGAATACACCTGTAGGATAACCAGGATTGGTCTCAAAAGGTTAAGTTGAACAAGAGTTTTAGGCATATATCTGACACAGAAAAAAATGTACTCCCAACATTTACACCCCAGTGTAATCTTCCACTTGCAACTTCCCCAAGTTCTGCTGGTGCCTATGTCTATGTTATAATCACAGAAATGATTAATCCTCATTCTGGATTCTCCCTGCCCCACTCCCATGTGAAGCCAGGTCAATTGGGTTTTAAAATATTCCTCAGATTAAACTTTCTGCAAAAGGTCATGATGACTGAGCTCCCAAGATCACATCTGTGTCTGTTTTACCAATTGCCAGAGCAGTTACCTGCCAGGTAGGTTTTTATTCCTTTTCTCCCTGCTGGTTTCAAAGCAGAGACTTGGCCACACACACCAGAACAGATTTCTAACTCTCTAAATTATTGGGGTTTTTCTGAGAAAATTATCCTGCATCTTTCATTTTGACATTCTTTTGCTTAATTTCTTTAATTACTGACAGAGCCAGAGAGAAAGGCTGTGACTTTTTAGGTTCTTGGTCTAGAAGTACTAAGAGTACTGAGACAAAGAATCGGATTCAAGTCCCTGTTCCAGGGATTAATTAAATACCCAAAGCAGAGCAATTTCCATATTGAGAGTTGTGCATCCCTGCACTTACAGCACTTCCTTACATATATTCTATTCAGCTTTCCAGAAAGTCTGATCAGAATATGCAGAGGTCTCTTAGCACCCCCCCAAACTCCCCCATGAATCAGTCATTGTACACAGATTTTGCTTGGGGGGAGGTTTGTTTTTGTAGGGTTTTTTTGTGGGGCATTTTTTCCCTGCTTTTTAAAAGCAATTCTGGCAAATTTTCATTTATTTTGTCGCTTTTATTTTGCCTGGGCTTTTCCCTGTAGATATCAGCCATTGGATCCTATACATCAAGATTTCCACGGAGCAGAACACCCAAGAGTTAAGCATTTCAGCACTGAGCTTTGCAATGCTCAAGTCCCTTTCCAGATTTATCTTCAGGCGTACTGTGAACTTGAGTCTCCTATAGCCTTTTATAAAAGGCTATAAAGGAAATGTAGTTTGCGAGATTCTGATAAACAAGGAAAGCTGTGTACTAAAATCTGAGCCATGTTGCAATGTAAGCCTCTGGGAATACCATTAAAAAATAAATCTAAGACAAAACCCAAACAGTTCTATAATGCTTAGATATACATTCTCTTATCACAAATAAAACTTTCAAAAGCTCTGAATGTGTTATTCTCTTGGATGTGGTCTTCTGTAAGGAAATCTGAGAAAGGAATGGCACCAAAATCAGCTGCTCTCCGGTGAGCTGGAAATGTACAGATATTGGTACTCTGCTTTAGACAGTGGTGCCTTTAAATATACCTCCTTTAGCAGTTCTTTAGAGATAACAATAAACAAAAAAATTTTCCAGCAAGCTCTGTGAGGAGATATAACAGATGGGACTGCATAGCAATTTTAGCTGATGCTACACAAAGGCGCTGCTCCCCGCTTCTTCTGAGCAAGGAGCCCATGCTGCCGTGCAGCTTTGCTGATTTGGCTTCCAGGTGGAAGCGAGGAAATGTTCCTTCCTCGGAAGAAATCCCAGCCGCTATCATTTCAAAACAAAACACTGATTAGTAAGCAGGCTCGGACAATCTCTTTGCACTGAGTTTTGGTGACTTTCCAAAAGACATTCCCAAAACTTTGAGTATTTCCTTGTTTGCCTGCTCTGAACAACACAGCAATACATTTTAATTTCAGGCGGCGCTGGACAGACAGACAATGTACAAGCCAACGTACAGCTAAAATGGCTTTTCAAAGCGTTTAGTTTCTGTGTTGCTACAGCCTGATGCAGATGCCCCTCTGGCCGCACTCAATTTTTATAGGCACGACAGCTCATAGGGAACACGCTCTGTTCAGACACAGAGGAGGGGTAGAAAGAAGGGTCTTGGTTTGGGGGCTTCCACCTGCCCTCCCTGTGCACCCATTCACCCCTGCACAGAACTCTATTCTGGCGACAGTTTTCCCTATAAAAAAGAGGAAACAAACTAAATTCTTTCCAGCTTGCCTTCCTCCCACCATTTTTTTGGATTCCAGATTTTTGCTTTTTTTAGTACCTGATCTGATGTAATCTTTCTGATGTGACTTTTCATTCAAACTATACCTTGCTTTTTAATGCATTAGAAGCTGTACTTTAGAGCTTGGAAAAAAACCCATTCCGAACTACAATGGAGGATTCAAAGTGAGTATTCCAGTGCTTGCTTCTCCTCCCATTTCGTTTGATGTGGTCCAGGAATAACTCAAGGGGAATGGAGTTGCATTTTATCAAAGTTAGCATAAAAAAGGTCAGAGTCAGAAGGTCTGAAATGAATATATCAGTGCTTAATGTAGCTAGCAGAAAACGTTCGATGGATTCAGGTTATTATAGCAGAAGGGTTTGTGGTGACTGTAGATTGTGTGTAATAGAGAAGCTATCAGAAGTTTGTGTCATGTGCTTTTAAAGCGTCGGTTCTTTCTTAGCCTCTGCTTCTGTTCCAACTGCTTCTCCAATCACACAAGTGTCCTTTTGATCACAACCCACTTGGTAGTCAAACAGATCCCATTGTGCACCACAAACGCAGGCCAAACTCTCCTCTGCAAGTGGGATGTTCTGGTATTAATGTCAGATGTGACAAAATCCGGCACAGCCACGAGGCCAGAGGGGCATAGCAGGCTTCAAACCCTTCGGAACAAAACTAACCATATTATCCTCATGAGCTGAATTTAAATAAAACAACTCCTAAGGAAAAATTACTTCTGCATATCTCCAATTTGTAAGTTGACAATATATATTCTTTAACAAAAGTTTGTTTCTTCAGATTTTTACTGTCATGCATACGTGAGACCAAAGGCAGACGCTGACCTTTAGATACTGACTGAGGTGACACTGTAGGAATGGGCTGTGAAGAGACATTAATGAGGATCTTATTATTTCTTTTGCTACACATGGTAGGGCACGCATGCAGAAACCATTCTGCAAAATGTTGATTACCAAGGACATTGAACAAACTCGTATATATCCAAGCTAATTCTCATATCCCAGATGAAGCTTTTATGAATAACTCTTATAAAGATATGAGGGGTTTCTGATTTTTTTTTCCTTTTGCCAGGTAACTTTTCTAGAGTGAGAATAAACATGAACTCAGTAGTGCTTGTTACCTAGCTGGAATTAAATTCTTAGTTACAGCCAAGTTCTTTTGACATTGCTGCAATAAGGTGGGAGTATCATACCTGCCTTAGGTCTCTTTCCACAGCCAGACGTGTTTAAGGCATTGCAAAGTGAATGTAAATCCAGCCTTTATTTTTTATCAGTGCATTCCTTCTCACAGAACTGACATATTTAAGACACCCCTGACACACTTTGCTATTATTGCCTGAGTGCCCTCCTTCTCCCTTTCACCTGTAAACTTCCTAAACGCACTATAAATACCTGCTGCCTTTTCTCTTTCTGTTTCATCCAAGTGTCTCCCCAATTCATTTTATTCCAGTAACATTTAAATCAAATTATTCCTGTCAATAGAAGTTGCCTAAATATCTGTTTCTGAGGGAAGGTATGAAGTAGGTGTTTAAGCTTTCATTATAGACAATGAATCGAATTAGTACAGTCAGTGGAGCCTAGAGAGAAATTCAGCTAACAAGAAGCTTAATTCAGTTGACTAAAAACGTAGGTACTGAGTGCTATTTTAGATGCTCTAAGGAACCTGAGACACACTGTCATTAGGCTGTCAGATATGACAAAGTATCTACAAGACACCTCTTTCATCCTTGAGCAGTAGATGGAGACCAGGTAAGATACCATAAAGCATCTCAGATAGCCCAAGATGCCAACATCCAGGCACCTGTATCCTGCCCTGGATGTCTATTTCACAGTGAAATATGTTCTTTAAGCCATATTTATAATCATGTTGCAGCTTTCTTGCTTGCTTTTTTTTTTAAAAAAAAATTCTAGATCTCTGTTATCCCAATTTAATTTCTGTCTTACAAATTTTGAAACTAGGAAGCCCTTCACATTAGTAACAGCAAGAGTTGACTGAAGAAGGCAGGAAGGAAATGCTTTGCCAGGATGAAACCAACTCCAGGCAGACCTGTTCTCACTAACATAGGACCATGGAGCACCGAACCAGTACACATCTCTTCCGCTAAACAAAACTGCACCAGCTCCTTTACCTTACTGGTATAGCATGATTATAACCATACATTATCTTACCATTTAGAGCAGGGTAATGGAATCCAAACTGTGGAGAATAGTTCCTGGCCTGTGTTACTTCCCAAATGGTGCCTGAAACTGTGGGACTTGCTGGTTGCCTGACCGTCAAACACTGTTCAAGTTCCTTTGTTGAACTGGAGACTGCTGACATCCCAGGCATAAATGAACGCTCAGAGATGACACAAGCATTGCAAAAAATTAATTATTTTTTTTTCATCAAAAAAATGATGGCTGTAGAAGACGTTGGGTGGATTCCCACATGACAACCCTTGTGGGGGATGGTGGGACTGAGCAGTGAATTTCTCAGAAATTGAAGGAACAGAGGAAGTGGGTATGGTACAAATAGACCAAATTAACTGTAATAAATCACCAAGACCAGAGAGAATTAATCAAATTATTTCAAAAGAACTGAAGGGTGGAACAACTGAACTGCTAACAGCAGTTTGTAACCTCTCACTGAAAACTTCCTTGATACCTGAACAATGGAAGCAAGCAAACATGACATCAATCTTTAGAAGAGATTCCTGGGAAGGTCAGGAGAACTTAGAGGCATATATGGAGACAGTGGAACACGATGAAGCAGTGGAAGCTCTAATAAAAACAGATGTGAAAAATCAGCTCTGAGAAGAGTCACCTGTAAAGGGGACACGTGCCTTCAAACTTCTTGCACATGGATAAAGATGAATTATCTGAATTTCCCCAGTCCTTTTGATAAAGTCTCTCACCAAAAGCTTTTAAGGAAATTAAGTAATCAAAAGAGAAGTGAACATTTGCTAGCAGAAGAAAAATGTGATAGCTATTTAATATGGCAAAATAATTGGCAAAAAGATAAGAAAGAGTTAAGGCTTCCTAATGCTGGAGAGAAGTCAACAATAATAGAGGGCTGTGCTGTTTAATAGTTTTATTTTAAAAAATGGAAAAGCAAGCGAGCTGTGCTACAGCAAAGTTTCATGATGTTACAAAGTTATTCATGCCAGGAAGAACAGGGCCTAATTGTGAAGAACTGCCTAGGCCTTCACAAGATTCAGTACCTATGCAATTAAATAGCAAATGAAATTCAGTGCTCACAAACATCAGGTAATGCACATGGTAAAAATAATCCTAGTTTCATGTAAAAATGATGGGCTTTGAGCTGAGCATTGACACTTAGCAGTGAAACCTTGGGATTATGAGAGATAGTTCCTTGAAAACATTGACTAAGTACTTGATAACAGTAAAAAGAAAAATAAAAACAAACAAAAAACCCCAAAACAACCCAAAACAAAACTCCCAACTCTTAAGAATTATTACTAGAACAATCAAAAATAAGAGAACAAATATGACTGTGCCACTATACAAATCCATAAATGCACTATTCACCCATGCAAGAACCTTCTGTGCTTTTCTGGTTTGCTTATCTAAGGAAGGGCATATTCAAGTTAGAAAAGGATGCTCAATGGTGTGGAAGCATTTCCATATGTGGAATGACTGAGTAGGCTGGGGATCTTCAAACCTGAAAAAGAGATGACCTAGGAGGGTACACCAGAGAAGTACAAACCATCCATGGCACAGAGACAGTGGAGACAAATTGGCTGTTTACTCTCTTTGTGTATGTGCTTAATCCCAGAAGAAACTCAGTCTTTTGGACTGAAAGATTGTACAGTTTAGATCAAACTGAAGAGTTAATCAGTGTAGAAAGGGCTGCCTAATAGTCTTTATTTATTTCACCTTTTTAGCTGTCAATTTTGCAGTACTTACATGTCCATTTTATTTTTGTGGAGAGATAAAATGGACATATAATTTTTTGCATATTTCTTTTATATAAAACTCCAATATTTAGGCAATAGGAATCATAAAATGTGCTACATTAAGCTTATATTATGCAGCATCCTTTTGTGTGATGGGGGCACACCGAATTATACGGGAAACTGGGAGTGATGAAGCATTATTACTAATGGATTATTATATCATTCTTCAACTTTCTATATTTCTGAAATAATTCTAAAAGCAGAAATACAGCACAAAGAAACACTATATTTGAGAAAGAAAAACACTGAAAAAATATTCATCATAAGTAAAGAGAAAATACTACTTTGGTGAGTGTGCACACCTGCTTTTGTGGATAGATAGAGCTATGTTATAGCTTCATTATAGAGGTTCTGTTGCTCTATCTGTGATGCTCCAGGGTAAAACAAATACTATAGGCAGAGCTAATAGTTTTTATTAGCCCAACAGATATGCTCAGAAAAAGCAGAAAAGCTTTCAGGCACACAAGCCCTATAGATATGAAAGAAGCAGACAGAAGTCTGCTTCCATTGCTTTAATAAAGCGCTGACTTCCTACAAGCTCTCTCTGCTAAAACCTAGACTGAAACGAGAGTTTCTGGAGCTCAGCAGAAGCACACAAATGCTCTAGGGGACAGAAAATCAGTGTGGCTACCTCCAAAGCCAGGAGAAAATATGGAGGTAAAAAGAAAAATGGTTTAATGTAATGCAAGGACAAACAGATAAGAATTTTTTCCTGAAGTCCTCCCATCCTAAACTCATCTCTTCCATGCCTTTTTTTTTTTTTTTTTTTTGCTAGCAGAAGGCATCTTGCACTTTCCTATTAACCTCTCTGACATTGTCCTAAAGAGTAAGGACACTCACTCTTTTTCAAATACAACTGTGCTGGAGAGGGCACAAGAAACCCAAACAGTATTTTAAGGAAATTAAAGGGGAAAAAAAAAAATGCAGACAGGGAAAGAAGGCAAAATAAAATGTATTTGTGCTCAAGATCTATATGACAGCTGGGGTTTTGTTAGAAAGACAGTTGTAGCTGAGGATTTACGATTCACAAACAGGTATATGTGAAATCTTTTCAGAAAGGAACATCACTTGGTCATTTTTATGTTTAATTTTATATATTTCTGCCACAGAATTAGCTTTTTACTACCAAGAGTAGTCACAATATTCATATTTCTAACACTAATCCTTTGATTTGGCGTCAAATTTATGACTACAAATTGCACACAGGCAATGAAACTTATACAAAAAAATGCTGGCCAAATACTATGAGAAGTAAACATCCTCATTTTAATACAGATTTTCAGCACGGTTCTTTTTCATAGGCTTGCCAGGTGGGCTGATGCATTATGCCACAGTGACAGAAAGGGAAAAGAATCACCCCTGATCTGAGGAACACACTGTAGGCACCATGTTTTCCCTGTAGATAAGTTGTTACATTTTCCAGAGCATTAAACAGTTTAAATTAACCTTTGAAGTTTCTTTGCACATATGTTTCTATAAGCTGTTTAAGCTGCTACAGCTCAATGCAACAACGAAAGGCAGAACTGTAAACATAGTTACTGTCAGCATTTCCACTCCATCTAATCCTGTAGGTTTTTGTTACCTTCCATCCATGTGAATCGCAAAGATTTAGCCCTTTCAAAATTACATTTTGTATAATAAAAGCAGTGTAATAAAAAGCAGATGCCCTTATTTATTGATTTCCATTATTTTGATGCTTTCTTGAGAAAGTGCAAAATTTTCATCATTCCAGATCAAGAAATTCTGGTGCCAAAATACAAGCCTGAGTAATCCCATTCTTCATATTTTGCACGTGTTTTCTTGGCTCATGTAGGTGACGGTAGGACTTTTCCACGAGCATCAGAATATGCCTCCCTCTCTTGCACCCTCCCTCTGAAATGACAGTCCCCTCTCAGGATGCGTGGCTCAAAAAATGGGTATTTGAGGAAAATCTCTTTGCATTTTTGCCCCCAGTTACCTAGCTCCCTATTACATTGTGTTAAGTGGAAGTGATTCCCATGTCTCTAACTGCATGGCCTGCTACATGTCCCGGGCAAGAAAGGGTTTCTTTACTTCGGAAACACGCATAATGTTTCTGGAAACATAAAAATATATGGGACTTTTTCCTACACTTCACTTATTTTTTAATATGGGACATAGCATGTGGGGCTGAAATAGAGGCAATTCTCTTGCTGCCCATTCCCTTTCCAGCTCTGCTCCTTACAGAGCCCAGAAATATCTCTTGGGCATCAGTATCGGTGGGCAAGAAGGACAGATCCCCCTTCAGCTTTCCCTTCTCCAAGCTGAGCCAACCCCGCTCTCCCAGCAGCGGCACTCCCCCACATCACTGGTTTTCTTTTAGGAACCATCACCATGGGCCAGTTGCTGCTCAAAGTCTGGCATGGTCCATCTATCGGTGTTATAGATTCCCTGTGTGGATGGCTGCAGGGATCCTGGCATGTTGTTACGATGGAGGCAGTGATGTCTGACGCTGCCCCAACACACAGAGTTCAATAGGACACTCATACTGGAAATGAAGACAGACTTTAAATGGGTTAGTTGCTGTGGAAAAGTAAGAACATGAACACTGTTTTTCATAAAGATTGAACCTCAACATCTTTAAATAACTTGTTGGAGGTCAGGATGAACTGAATTATAAAATAAGGTTACTGAAATGTCAACCCTAATTAGGGGTTGTCATTAAAATAATAGCACCACAGATGAAAAATACGTATTCAAAGAGTTCAGTGATAAATACTAACCCAGGGAAACATATTTGGATACTATGATGTTCTGATGATACTATTTAGAGATGAGTTTTGAAGAACAGCTGCTTTCAGAATAATTTTCTTGACAATTAAGATCATTTTACCAAGTATCACTAATGCCACATCAAAAGATAACAGAGAAGATAAAGGGGCTTCTTGCCATGAGGAATTTACAGACTAAGTGCTAAAATTAATTTCTAAGTCTCCATTTTTCAATTTTCAAAAAAGTCATACAGAGAAAGTCAGTGAGGGAGGGCACTATGTTGCAGTAGTTCAAAAGCATTTTATTTTACCTTGTATTTCAGAGCAGTCTAAGCAATTAAATTAACAAAATGTTGTAAAAAATCTCAAATGGTATTTTGTGTTGTTCTGTAAATGTATGCTTTCATGTTATTTTAGGGTTATTTGGAAGGATCATCACTAAAACAATTGAATTACACACTCTTGAGTTCTATGACATATTCTTTTCCTGCTTTTATAATTGTAGATTTGTGCACAAAGCTCAGGAATACTTTTGTGAAAACTGAACCTGAAATATCTACTTTGGTGTCCTGGAGCAGCTGGTAACTAAACTGTTTCCTCAAGTGTCACGTCTTCCTGAAAGCTTCTTCTGCACTGATGGATTCTTTCATTCATTTGTTCATTCAAAAGATCAATGTTAATTTTCTTTCTCCGGGAGATGAGTAAAGAGATGAACATGGCTCTTGGCAGCCATTTGAGTGCTGCCTACTCTTGCTCATTTCGGCACATACAGGTAAGACCTTGTTCATCAATGTCAATATTAAAGACTCATCAACTCAGAAGCTTCCCTTGCTAAAACATTTTTTTTTATTATTTATATTCATGGCGAATAGAGCTGGGCTGTAGGATTTTTATTTTTTTCTTTTTTGCTTCTGGATTACATCAGTCTATGGTGTGAGATCAAAGTCACATCAAAGCTAGGTTGAGAATCAGACTGAAATTTCATGACAGACTCACATGAAACTTGAACCTTACATGAAAAAATTAATTCCTCTGGTATTCAAAGATATTCATGTTAAAGATTATCTCTTTTCCCTCTAAATTAAAATAAAATAAAAGTATTCAAAGCCAACTTAGACTTTTGTTGATTGATTTTGTTTCTCCTAGTTTGAAAAGGCAAAATATTCTCTTAGCTTTAGCTGTCATCTTGTTTCTTTTACGTTTTGTTATTGAGGGGTATTTATGTCTATCAGTGTAAAAGACAGCGTTCACTTCTCATATTGATCCAAAAATTGTTCCTGTATAAATGGGAATTGCCTCATCTCAGCAGCCTAATCTTTGATACACTTTAAAATAGCTACTAGTGAAGAGGAGGGAGAACAAGAACTGGTATGAACAGAAATGTCTGGAGGGACATTGTATTTCCTTCTCAAACCAGCCAGACCCAGGTGTACACAATTTTCCAATTAGCTGTAACAAACCATGGAAAGAAATTTGTCTTTCAAGCTCACTGGGAAAATTTGGTAGTGCAGGTATCCTCAGCCGAATACTTTGGAATACAGCCACAAACTCTGGGGATAATTGGGCGTGAAAAGGTGGTCACATCTAGCCGGAGCTTGGATCACTTTGGGATGTCACACAGTAGCACAGAGCCAAAGCATTGGATTAGCAAACACTGACAGTTGCTACTTAACAGCTAGTGTTTTATTATCTAGAAAAGAACAAACAAACACACAAACAAACAAACACATGTTGGTGGGTTATGTAAATAAAACTCTTTAACCTCTAGTAGCCACAGCGTATTCCTATTCTGCTTGACGCAATGGCTTTAACCTTGCTAAAATGTGGAAGTGATTTGGTCCATATTAATTAAATCATGAACACTCCACTGCTGTGCTAAGCTCCTCACGTGTTGCACTGTGTTAAATCTCACCAGACAACACCGCCCTGACAACATATGAAGTTATTTTGCCTTGCTGCGGAGCGGTAACACCTCTTACAAGACTGCAGGCACGTTTCTGCTAATAAATAAAGCAGGGCTGGGACTTGATCATCCCTGCTTTTAAACTGTTTGGTTGCTCCCTGGCCATTTTAGGTGCCATTCAGAAGTTCGCAGAGGCTGAGCAGCACTTCCAACATGCAGTCTTCAGGGTAAAATTTAAGGGTAAAATTATTTCATAGTACGGATATGGGCTATTCTATGCTTCAGATTGGTCCCACACTTGTTTAATCTCCTGGTACAGACACAGCCACAAGGTCTGCCTCTCTCTTGCCCCTCCACAGCTAGCCAGCTAGCTAGTTATTTCGCTGTCCTTTCAAGATTTCTCCTAAAAGTTGTCAAGATGCGTCTTACCTATTTAAAACAGGCTTGAAACCTGGACTCATCATACTGAGGTGAGATTTCTCAAAACAATCAACTGAGTATGGACCTGAATGTAAGGACATGAGCGCAGTTGTGGTCCTCACTAAAGATGCTATTTGAGACACCCAGCAAATTAATTAGATTGCAGGTAAACCTTGTGTAGAAAAAAATAAATCTGAAAATAGTTTATAGTCTTCATACATTTCTCTTGAATAAAATATATGATAATACTGATACGCATCGATATCATTAATATAACAGATCTGGTTTTGCATTCCGGTATTAAGCAATCCCTAATATTTTTAATGACTTTTTTTCTAACGAGTTATTTTCTGAACACTAGAAAATATAACAGATGGCCTAAATCAACTACAAAAAGTAACTTTTAATTTTTAACTGTTTAAATGGTTGCACAAGGAAGTTGCATGGAATGAAGAGGGATCAATGATCTCCATCATAAGAGAAGCAATAGGGCTTCAGTGATCTAAACTGGCCAAATCACTTCTGCATTTTAGCAAAGGTTAAAGCCATTGCGTCAAATGGAATAGGAATACTTTGTGGCTACTGCAGGTTGAAGAGTTTAATTTAGATAATCTAACACCAATACGTGTTTGTTTGTTTGTTGTTTTCTAGATTATAAAACCCTTAAGGAAAAAAAAACTTATATTGCTGGTGAAAATTAATCTAAGACTTAGCAGATGGTCCTAGCTATGATTTACAGACAATCTCTGTCAAAAAATGCATGTATTTTTCCAAGTCTGAATTTCTCCACCTAAAATTTCAGTGACAGAGAAGTTTGTCTTCCTCATTTTGTGTATATTCCACACAGTATATTTAAAATATTTAAGTAACTGAAGCAAAACACAATTGTTTACTTGTTTTAGTCTCCGAGATGTAAATCCGGAGACCAAACCTCCAGTTGTGTGGATTCCCATTGGCAGTAACAAGACTTACACCTGCAACCTGGAGAGCTGAGCTGAAGCTTTGCAACAAGAGGAAAGAAACTCCATTTATTTCTAAATTAATTTCTCCACCCTGAGAAGCAGAGTATAGCCTACACGTCGTACTCACTCACATCGTGCATCTGGTTGTAAGGCACTCAGTTGTCCTTTATATTTCTAATTTCTCACCCTTGTGTTTTTGCTCACACATACAAAGAGAAGAACAGGCAAACCAGGTTTTGTGTTATTTTTGTGTTTTCCAAGTGACACAAAACAACTGTAGTATAGTGGTTAATCTACTCCAAAATGTGCTGTGATGATACCCTGCAACGTTGCCTCAGACTATCTTCACATTAATCAAGTGTGTCTGAGCCACACCACTGATTAGCTTGGGAAATGGCGAATAATAATAAATACAATAAAAAACTATGTTTGGAGTCAGCTCGGACACACAGCAAGAGCATGACGGTAATTACTATCATCACTTTCACCTGCAACTAGATGCGAATGAATTTGTGTTTTATTAAGTATAACAGGGCTTCCAGGAAAGGGGTGAGGGACCATGACAGCCCATGGATGGGAGAGCCAAAGCTGTCCTGGGCAGGCAGCGCATGGTCACTGGATAAATAGACGATTTCATTTTCTAGTGCCTGTCAATCTCAGACCTTTCACAAACACAGATATTGGTTTTAAGGATAAAAACGCTGCATTATTTAAACCGAAGAAACTGGCTGCCAGTTATGCACATTAATTGCTTATCAATAATAGTTTCCTTTAAATATATTATGTTCACAGTGGATAACTGGCAGCTACCTCGTCATCACTGCTAGTGTCTCTAGTAATTCTCTCTGAAGTTTGTTCTGCAATTACAGATTTTGCAGATGAGCTAATAAACAACCAAAGGCCCAACAGCTACAGTGAGATTCCTGAGGCATTCTCTTCCTTTAACAATGTCAGAAAACAATCCAGAAAGCTAAAAAATTCTTCAATGTGGGGGTTTTTGCATCCTCCTTTACTAGAAATAAAAATTACTATAATTTTAGGATGCTAACATTGGAATTAGAGTATGATCTTGGTAGAGATAAAAATCTTGCTGTCGATTGCATCTCTGAAATGGCAAATGATAGACAGAAAATAATTCTTGGTAGCCAGGTACAACTTTTCTCCACTTCCTTTCTCTGAAAGTCTGAAAAATCTATAAAGTACTAGGTAAAGAGCTTCTTGCTATGATCTACTATAATAAAAAGTTTGCAAAAACTCATGGACAAATTATGACCATTTTAAATATATATTTTAAAAAAGGAATACCATAGTATGGCTTGCATTTCTATGCCAATCTTGCTCAGTAATATTTTTGTAATTCCAGTAGGGGTAAAAAAAACCCCACAAAACAAACAAACAAACAAAATGACCAGAAAAAACAGAGAGCTTCACATCCTGCTAGCATAAAGAGGGTGAACCAATTTCCAAGCAATAATCAGAACCCGAGATAAATCTGGCAGGTTAACCTGCTTCACCCCATTCGCTGTGCTACACGACAGTGAAGATGTGAAGGGGGAGTGGGAGAGGAGAGGGAATAAAAAGAGTTGCAAAAACCAGGCAAAGGTTGTCCGTGCGGAGCACCTGGATCTCAGACAGCCACAGATGCAAACTAGACAACACTGTGGCACTTTTGCAGCCTTCCTAAACACTAATTAACAAAACCTTAAAAGCAAACAAAACCCCTGAATGATAATATTATCCCTTCAGTAAATAAGGGTCCAAAAAATATACGTAAGCTGAAAAGTTCATAGAATCATAGATTCACAGAATCATAGAATCATAGAATCATTTGGGTTGGAAGAGACCTTCAAGATCATCTAGTCCAACCATAAACCTATGCCAAAAAACCACCCTTAAACCATGTCCCTCAGCACCACGTCCACCCGCCTTTTAAATACCTCCAGGGATGGCGATTCCACCACCTCCCTGGGCAGCCTGTTCCAGGGCCTGATAACCCTTTTGCTAAAGAAGGTTTTCCTAATATCCAACCTAAACCTCCCCTGGCACAAATTGAGGCCATTTCCTCTTGTCCTGTCGCTTGTTACTTGGGAGAAGAGACTGACCCCCACCTTGCTACAACCTCCTTTCAGGTAGTTGTAGAGAGTGATAAGGTCAAATAAGATAAGTTCTGACGTTCTCAGGGCTTTCCCTGACATTAACTTGGAAGAGTTCTTGCAAATTCTGTATTTGATGAGACAAGACCAGCGTGCCCTCTTTAGGGTTTACACCATGGACAAATAATAAACACCTGTCTTTCTTCTTTACTTGTTAACATACAATGATCAACACATAATTTCTGGTTTAAATAAGAGTAAATATACAGTGAGTATGGACTGAGGTTCCAGAGTAGAAAACTACTATTTATGGCAAAACTGGTGTGATGGAGCGATGTGCTCCAAAAGCATCAAATGATAACACTATAGAAGTGAAGAATACATATAAATCATAATCTTTATAAAATCTGCCTGATTTGACATCTTTTCATATTAATTTGGGATTAGGGAACTTAGAAATTGTAAGCAATAGTGGAGCTGAAGATAGCAATCTTTGAGGAAGAAAACATTGTTAATTATTAAAATATACCATTTCAACTTTTATCTCACTTTACCAGTTTCAAAAAAAGGCATGCATGACTTCTAAGAAGTAGTTAAGATTTACATATATCTTAACAAAACTGGATCCCATTTTCTAGAAAACAAGACTGTTTCAGCATCACTTATTTATTTGAATCAGTCTTTCCCCAATTCACTCCTATCAGATGGCAAACTCCTAAGGACAGAGCCTGTGGTCCCAGCTCATTTCTTTCTCCAAACCCTGGAATACTAATGTCTACCCACACAGCTCTACTACTTTTCCCTGTTATTTTCTCTTTTTAGAGAATTGCCAAGGTTTCCTTTTCAACTCTCACTGGTTATGCACTAGTGCTAGTTCCCTGGGGTCTAGAAAGTGATTTCTGGGTTGCTGTGGACTTAGTTGAAAGCCACACTCATTAATTCCTATAAA
The DNA here is from genome assembly GCA_013398295.1 of Chionis minor. Classification (NCBI taxonomy): domain Eukaryota; kingdom Metazoa; phylum Chordata; class Aves; order Charadriiformes; family Chionidae; genus Chionis; species Chionis minor. The sequence continues at coordinate 64,934 of VZSF01000007.1, read as the reverse complement.
CTGCTTGAGCAAATAATTTCTCATACGCTAAGACAGTTCATTCTATTGTTATAAGGCAAATTTCAAATGTAACATTTTATTTTTGTGTGAAATATTAAATTTCAGCAGATACAAAGGATCAAATTAAAGCCTGCTCTAATTTAACTGATTTCACCAAAAGCTCACCAAAGTCCAATTTGCTTTTGATCTTCAAACGCTAGAAGAGATTAGTGTGATTACATAGACTCACATCATGGAAAAAGTATATATCAAAGCGTCTAAGTAAATTATGTGGTTATTCTTGCATTTTAAGATACACTAAACCACAAAGCAGTTTTTAAAAGTTTGGGGTTTTTTTTCCAGAAAATACTCATTTATTGGAACTGAAACTTCTTGCCAGCATGTGTTCTTTCCCAAGACTTTAATTGGGACAATTTTCACAAATAAAAATTTGAATTACACAGCTCAGAACATAAAAACCTATCCATCACTTACATTTTGATTTTTGGAACACCTTTTAGATATGTAAAAAAATCCACCTAGATTCCCTTAAGTCAACTGATGTTACACCTACGTGAAAGAGGATTTTGGCACACCCTTTCTTTTTCTTTTTTTCCCATACCCAAGAATCTAAGTAACCTTGATTTAATCACAATTCAGAACAGGACTCTTTTTTTGAAATGCCGAGATTTTACAAGACTATTTTCCACTGAGACCAATAAGCAACATGAGAAGTTTTTAAGAGGAAATTAATGGTACTATGAAAACACACATATCAATATGGGGAATATGTATATCAGGGGAGGATAAGTTTCTCATTCCCTTCCCCCATGTAGTATGTTTATTGTCCATGGAGGATAGTAAGCTAATTGGGAACTTGTCGCTCTTGCCGAGTCTAGAGATGCTTTCCTTTTTACTGAAGGTTTAAAATGTATCATGGGAACAAAAGCTTTGGACTTGGAGTCTACGTTTTACATATATTCACAGTAAAATGGAAAACATTGTATACTTGCTCCTTGAGACAGACAAATACTGAACAGATATTTCCTGTATCTTTGCAGCAGAGAAAGTTTCCACCAGGACAGCATGAATGTTGCTTGCAATAGACTGCAGTTTCAGAATTCCAGTACCCATTACATCATTAGAAATATTTGCAGAAGAACTTCAACCAAGAGTTTTTATTTTCCATTTTTAGGTTTCTAAAATTCAAGTGATTGTAGTAGATAGACAACCGAATATTTATTTGACTGACTTTTTGTGCAACTGTGCTGCCTCGCTACAGAAATTAAGCGCATAGCTAAATCAAATGGGACAATATGGGCCTATTTTAGGCTCAGTTTTCATCCTGACAGCATCAGTATATATCTTTTCTGTGCATTTTATTTACTGTATTGGATGAACAATTACCATTGCAATGATAACTAGGCCATACAGACAATAGTTTCCCAATACCAATGCCCACATCCAGGGCATTGATTTGTTTGCATAGATGTAACTTCCGGGTCCCAGTCATCTCCCTGTTGATGGTGGGAAAATAAAAGCCCAGTGGATGATTGTTCCATAGCAATGGGTGCTCCCTGACAGTCAATATTACTTTTCTTGAGAACAGTTCTCCGCCAAAACTCCAAAGGGGAAACAAAACAGAATAGAAACCAATTTGAACAGAAACCAGAAGAGGAAACAGCCAGAAGACTTCTGCCACCTACGCACACATTAACCTTGTTACAACTTTTGCCTGACTCACTGATATTTGACGTCCTTTATTGTATTCTAGGATTCCTTTATTGGATGGAAATGCATATCAGAAGTTCTTGGAAACAGAGGTTCAGCAGAAGTACTGCTTTTATGCGCCTGTCCCTTAAGGACCTCATTCAATGTGCACCTGACTACATTACACTGCACATTAGCATGGTGTGTCCTTTCTTTCAGATGAATTGGTATTTTTGCCATTTACACGTAATTACATAGAAACAGGTTGTTCTTAGCTTCAAAAGTAAAAAAAAAATAATAAATCAATCTGCTTAGAACCTCGCAAGTTCTTCACAAATTACTTGATTAAAAAAACAGGTTATGATAGATACGCCTTTCACCTTTGTGTCAAAGTAATGTTTATTCATCGCTTTGCAATTTTACTGCGGTCCCAAGAGTACAGTAAAAGAAAATGAAGGACAGCAGCATGAATACAGCTAACGTAATCTGAAAAACACAGCAGTCTCTGCTTAGAAATTTTCCTTTTGTTTCAAGCATTTGAACTTCATTTATTCACAAACACAAGAAGATGGACTTGCCTCTTCTTTTCACCTCCAAGGACAAAAGCCAAAGCAAGGGCTTCTTCCTTTAGGTTTATAGCGATACCTCCACCTACTTCTGGTGACCTTTTAGGAAATTTAATCTTAAATCCCGTACAGCCAGGAAATGCTGCACTGTGCGTTCGCTAACTGGACATTCTGCTGCTCTTTGTCACCTGAGGCACCAGAGCTTTTCTAGGAAGACAAGATTGCCATGTTACATTTTCTTTGGTGATCATTTGGATGTTTTTCCATCTCAATTTTAAGTTACCCTTCCAGAGTATTATTTTAGATATAGAAGCAGGTTTGTGTGCCTAAAGCCAGAACATTCAGAACTAAAAACTTATTAATTTCTAAAAAAAAATAATTAATAATGATCTATTCAAGAATCTGCTTTTGAAGTAATTCCTTTAATACCCATGATATCTTGTTTGGTACCCAACTCATGATAAAAGTTTATGTATGGCTATCAAGGGGATCATGCAAAATGAGAGGGCTTAATTGTTCCAACTTAGTGAAAGTGCATAATGTGAAGACACAAATTTCATGATTAGGGAGTGAATGACTTTCCATCTTAGCAATCAGACATTTCCCATCCTTTAAAATAATCCTTTGACCTATGTGCTATAATCCTTGTCTTTAACATCTTCATTTAACGCCCCATTGTATCTGCTGCCTTTCTTTTCAGAACTTCTCTTGTTCTTTTCTCTCTGACCCATTTTGCTCTCTAGCTAATGGCATAGCCTTACAGTTTTTATTTTCTTGGTACCTCTTCTGCCCCTGACTTCTCCCATGCTGCGCTCTATTCCTGGGAATAATGATCAGTGGTAGTGAGACAGGCTGTCCATTCAAACCCTAGCAATAAAGTTTCATCTATGGCAAAGCTTGCCAAGCCCTAATTCATATAAATATCACCTCATCACTTTTACAAAGTTTTCAACTAAACCCTATAAATCTCCCTGAGAGCTTGTCTACTGTTTGATATAGGCAATGAATCTATATGTGCGCCCATCGTGTTATGTAGCACACTGCCATTGCCTAAGAAACCCAAATAATGGATAACGTGTATGAGTTAGATGCTATATCTGTCTCAGCTGGCTGTAAGTACTTGAAGTGCTTTAGTTAGAAGTTTGATTGCCTTATTTATCTCCTCAAGTCAACAGGAAAGATGGACATCATGTGGAAACAAATCAACTCAACTACAGTTTGAATTGTCCTCTGGAGACCCGTTCCTGATTTAATGCCTAAATAAGGTAGGATGAATCTGGATTTATGAGACTGTTTGATATCCTAATTGGCAAGTTTGTTGGTGAAATAAATAAGTGAAAGATTAGAGTCTGTGTACCTCAGTTCTTGGACTGCCTCACTGTTTCTGAACGGGATGAGCAAACCCTCTGAGTCAGTCCTAGTGCCTCAATAGAAACTCTGTTGACTAGCTAAGNAAAAAAAAAAAAGAAAAAGGTTAGCACAAATCAGCAACTAACTGTTGTGACAAATAACCTGCAAGGACATAACAATTACTGAACTATTTGTATGAATAGTATAAGTGTATAATTTCACTATTGTGAATTCCAGAGACAGAAATAGATTTTATGCCTAGAAAATGCAATGGGGGAGTAATATTTCTAACATATTTTGCATTCAAAATAAATTATATTTCATTGAAATATTTTATCAGACTTTGTCAGCTGCCGTCTCTCCCAAACATAGAGACAAAACATGCTAGACATCTCCCTTTTTTGTTAGAGTTATTTACAGTTCTTCTGCACATATCCAGAAGTGCAGTACTCTGGGCCAGTCCCGTTTCATACCCCTGGCTGATTCAGAATCTGATGTACCTCAGCTCTGGTGCAGAGCAGCAGACATGATTATGTCTTGTTTAGTGCATATTTGACACATATGCTCAACACTTAGGGTCTCAAAAAAATGCATGTATGGCCACTGAAGCAAACAAAATCTGAAGTAAAAGATGCAATCTGTCTTTTTTCATAATAGCATTGTTGTATTCAGAGCGCTGGTGCAAGATAAGCTCAGTTGCCACCTCATCCTAGAAATACAACCCGCTCACACAGCTCAGGCTTTGCTCATTTCTGGAGTCAAGAATGTGACACTGTGCAAAAGAGCCCGGACCAAAGAGAGTCCGTGTAAGCAGCAATATCGTAGCACTCATAAACACAGAGTGTGATTTGGCTCCAAGCCCAAGTTAGGATACATGTCTCAAGTGAGATCCTGATTTCCCAGCTGAGACTAGTTTTCTGTTTTGGTTTGGGTATTTTCTGCTCTTTCAAAATGCAATTAGTTTAATTTCAAATCACAGTGGTTTCAGCGGAGAAGCAGCACCAATAGTTGTCCTTCCCAACAGAGTTTGTTCTTCAAACATGTATTTGTTGTAGTGGTGGAAAGTCAAACAGGTTTCAGCTGCAGAAGAGGGAACAAGGAGAAATGCAGCTAGCAGGTCTCTCCTGAGAGGCAAGAGGACTCGTCTCTGTTGCCGCTGCCGAGCTCGTACTGGTCTAGTGCAAGTTAAACAGGTTAGTATAAACCAGCTATTTGAAGCCACAATGAAATAAATCAGAAGTCCAGTATTGATTCCAGCTATATCTAGTCATGGTTTCAACATCCTGCCTGTAAAAAGACACCATTTTACAAGCTTGTGATACTATCTGTGCAAGTGCATGACAAGCTGTATCATCCTACTTGAACCCAGAGAAATGTACTGTGTGTCCCTTGGGGCTGATGGCTGGCAGCCAGAAGGTTGTGCTGCGGGCTCAAAAAATATATATATGGTTTATACATATGTCAATAGAAAGATAAATTGTCCTGATGCAAAAAAACTCTGTGTTGATTCTATCCCAAACACCACTGCCTGCTGTAAAGGCACTTATAAAATCCAGTGGAGAGCGATGACATGATTGAATTCAGACCAGAGAGTTTAATGGATAAAGTTGCAGTTTGGAACTAAAGCTTCCCTAATGTGGAAGAACTGAGAACACCTGAGAGCAATTAATCCTTCTAAGCCAACTTTAATTTAATGTCACAATGAACGCATACTTTGCTATTTACTATGCCAACACCTAAGCAGGTCCCCGGTGGTGAGATAGCATTTCCAGTCATCGTAAAACGAAGTTTAATGCTTCTAAATACTTTCAAGAAGTTGACTGGGTCTGCTAAAAAGTTGAATCTCTCTGGGATACATATCACTATGAGATTAAAAAAATTAACACTATATCTTTATGAGCCACATATAATAAAGAAGGGGAGCGGGGGAGGAATTCAAGGTCTTTCCTTGTTGTCACAGCAAGTACCAGAGGGACCAGCAGCTTATTCTCTCTCCTCACAAATTCATTAATCTTAATTTGTAACTTCCTGTATGAGAAAGAAGATACATTTTTTTGGTGATGGGAAACTACTATCTTTACCATGTTCTTGTGCATGAAGTATTATGCTCCAGCCCACAGAATAGCTGCAACTCAAAGTTAATCCCTGTTGGAGTGGGTCCAGAGGAGGGCCATGAAAGTAATCAGAGGGATGGAACACCTCTCCTCTGAAAAAAGGCTGAGACAGTTGGGGTGGTTCAGCGTGGAGAAAAGAAGCCTCCAGGTAGACCTTACTGCAGTCTTTCAATATATAAAGGAGGCTTATAAGAAAGATGCAGAGACTTTTTAGCAGGGCCTGTAGTGACAGGACAAGGGGTAATGGGTTTAAACTGAAAGAGGGGAGATTTAGATTGGATATAAGGAAGAAATTTTTTATGATAAGGGTGGGGAGGCACTGGAACAGGTTGCTCAGAGAAATTCTGGATGCCCCATTCCTGGAAGCATTCAAGGTCAGGTTGGATGGGGCTTTGAGCAACCTGGTCTACTGAAAGATGTCCCCACCCAAGGCAGAAGCATTGGACTAGATGATCTTTAAAGGCCCTTTTCAACCTAAACCTAAATGAAAGATCATCGATGTTGATGCAAGTTATACTTCTGGCTTTAGTACACTTGGAGTGAAGCCTGTATGTCCACTCTTCATGATGACCTTGACTACCGATCTCCCGCAGAGGACGGAACTTGAAACACTGTCTCACACACTATCCTTTGTATCCCCTGTAGGGAGGACATCTGAGCCACAGGGAGAAGACAAACTTCTTTAATGGATGGCGTTTGTTCTCTGCTCCGCATGCTAAATCCATACCTTTGAGAGTGAAGATAGTGAAGAAAGGCAACACATGCTTCCAGTGGATCCATGGACACTGTGCTGCTCCTCTATCCTACAGAAAGTGCCTCAAAGTCTATAAGCAGCATCCATTGAGATATTTCTTTAAACATGACCTTTGTAGAGGGACAAAGACACTGTTAAATGCTAGATGTGGTGGTGGTTTGGGGTCCTTTTGCTACATGTTGCTTTCTTCTTCTGTCCAATTTATGCCTCTAATGAATTCCCACCTGTAACTGCTCAGACCTTTCTTTGGTGACTTACACTCAGCTGGAATTTGACATGTGCCAACAGCTTCTTTTTCAATCCAGCAGTGAAATGTGTAGCTCTCTGGAGAACTGAATAAAAAATTCTGCATGTAAGAGTCTGGCAATAGGGGTGTAGCAACTCCGCCCTGGATGCAACAGCCTGCCACTAAGTGCACCTGTCTACCTCAGAGCACTTCCTTCGGATTTACCCGGAGAAATATTCCAAATAAATGTAAAGGAGCAGCAGCCATTATTTATACAAATTTTTTGCATTTACAATAGTATTTCAGTTATATTACCAAAATTAAGAAGTTTTCCTGCAGTCAGCTGAGGAAAGTGAGGCACTCCTGCCCTGATTCAGCTTTCAGACCAGTACAAAAATGGAGTAATGTCATGCCACTTATCTTCTTGGCATCAGAAAAGTAGAGATACAAGGGCTGAGCCCGATGAAGTCAGTAATGATCCTAGCAGCCATTCGGTCTATTGATTTAAAATGGGCTTAAAATATCTTTTTTAAAGGCCCTTCTGGATCACTTATTAAGCATAGACAAACGAAATGACTGCCCGTGGTATCACTCGTAGCACTCTTGAAGCCTAGTACCAGGCATTTCAAGTCTAACAGCTAAATAATATAATGTGTGTCTGAAATATGTCACTGAATTTATAGAGGATGCCAAATAACTTGTGATCTCCAGCATTGTCACATTGCTTTGGTACATGGCAGCGCTTTCCATACATCTAGCTGAAAGTCACAGCTCCAAAATGGTCATCTTAATCAGAAAATTAATTACAAGATCAGTCTGTAGTTTTACAGGGTAGACTTACTGAATCTCTGTATTTGCAGAAACAACCACTTACTAAAATGGCAGTAATTTCCATTTCGACTTTCAATTTTCAATTAACAGATGGGCAGAAGGATTTCTGTATACTTGTCTATGCTCATCAAATACATAGGTCTGAATTGCCCTATATTTCCATAAAGACATTCACATAAAGACATTCACATTTGTTCTTGGCTTGCATTTGAAGTCAGAATCAAACTCCATCTAAATATCCTAACTCCCAGAAAGATTAGAAATATTCAGTTAAACTTCCTGCACTAAGCAAAATTTTGCTACTGCATGTTGGTCTTTGTCCCTTATTATTTTGGGGAGTAATCAAAATTTGTAATAATGGCAATAGTTTAAGAGAACAAGTCAGTCTAATTCAGGTTTGGTCTTATAACCTACACAAAGTATGAGAGGTCCCAGCAAATCTGCAGTAAAAGAGTACAGTAACAAGGAATCTGTGGCTCAGATGTTTTGACAGATATGAAGATCCTGTTTGCCTGGCCTGAAGAAGTTTCTGACTAGTTTTGAGATAATGAAAAAAAATATTATATACCTTAATCACATTAGAATCATTCAGAATGTTAGTAATTCCTAGCTTCATCTGGAGGTCTCTAGCCCACAAATCCTCAATGGAAGTCCCAAAAATATATAAGAATAAAAAAGCTTTGCTAGGAAGAGGTGGGAGCTATCACTTATAGCTCATAAGTAAGTCAGGAGTGGTAGACCAAGGTATTGGCCTGATTTTTAATTGCTTTTTTTTCAGACTTATCAGTAGAGACATCACCAAAATGATGATAAGTAACATTGTTTTATCTGAGTTCTATGACCTGTAGGCAACCCTACAGTTCCTGGGAATGTAATACTTGTGAATTCCTAGACATGACATGGATACTTAACAACAACACTAATAAGTGCTGGGACTATATGAGGAGTACATCAGGAATAATATACTATAATAAGTCTGCAGATTCCATTAAAAAGCGTAACTTGAATTCCATACATCAGAAAATTCATTTAGGTTCTCCAAACGCATTTAGGATTATTTAAATACTAATGACTTTATGGTTATGCAAAGGTTCCACTTTGAATTCTAAGATCAATAAAATTTAACTATGTTTGGTGCCACTACAGCCCAGAAGCTTTTGAGACATAACGTTCATTAAAAAAGGAAGTCAGAAGTTTAGTGAAGGAAGTTTATTAAGACTGTCATATCTTACTAATGCAATTCGCTTATCAGCTTTTCACCAAGTTTTTAATTTTCTAGAACAAACAAATATATCGGCAAGATCAATTTCGGTTTGGACATTTAACTTGGCAAGATTAAAAACCAGGCTCAAACGGAAATCATTTGCAAATGTAACTACAGTGAGTGTATCATTAGAGTGTCCTCTAGGCACAAGAGTCTGTCTTATATCAACATGATGTACGATGCTAAATCATTGGATTTCAGTTCACAGGGGAAGGTATTCCTCACTGCAGTGATGGGCCCTGAGACAAATGTGAGTTTAGTACGTGTTTAATTTTTAATTCTCCCTAGCAAGAATGTGAAACAGATGAAATGAAACTCTGTTATGACTGGTAGAGTGGGATCTTCATTTTAAATAACCCCTTAATACATTAACTGGAGGAGAAACAAGATAACTTGATGACTTCACGTAGAAGTACTTGTTACTGTCCAAAGCTTGTCTGTTAGCAGCTCATTCTTATGTCACTGTTGTTCCTGGAATGACAGTTAAGTCACTACTATCTGCTACAACTTTAAAAAATGCTTATTCTCTGAGGACAGCTTTGGCCTGCAACGGGTTTTACTTTCTGGGTTTGAGGTTTTTTTGGGGTTTTTTTTTTTTAAATCTGCATTCAGGCATCAGTGTATAATGATTCTTTTTTGCCAGCTTCTTCACATTCTGACTGTCTTTAAATGTCTGCCTCTGTATCCTCTGCACTGCAGGCAGTTGCTGTAGATTCTATTGATTTTAATTGATGCTGGTGGATTGGTTTGACTTAGTTCCCAGTATAAATTACAGAAATGTCATCCACTCCCTGTAAAATATTTGGCATAACATTGCTGTATACATAAATACAGGAAGAATAACATTTATATGAGCAATAACATCAGAAAACACACTTTTCTTCTTTATTGTACTTACTGTAGTTGCCTCAGTTTTTGTCATCCAACACAATTTTCTTCTTCTTTATTGTACTTACTGTAGTTGCCTCAGTTTTTGTCATCCAACACAATTTTCTTCTTCTTTATTGTACTTACTGTAGTTGCCTCAGTTTCCGTCATCCTTCTTAGCCAGTTTCACATTAAGCAGTTTCTTAATATGACAAGCCATGCCTAGTGACAAAAGAGTCTGCATTTCAATGGATTTGTTGTTTAAAATATTAACATCTTCAGCCTTTGGGGGCAATCGGCCTAGTTTTAGCAATTTTCTTGGGGGGCTGCTGAAACTGGTCATATCTTCTCTTAGGGAAACCATTGGTAGCAGCTATAGCAAAGCGTACTTTAAAAACCCAGTGAAATTCTTTTACAAGGTAGAGGTATTAGTATACCTCTGCTGGACACTTGTTTTACCTTGAATTAAATTCAAAAAGAACAGTTTCATTTATTCACAGTCTTTATTTTAGATGCTGTTTATCCTTGAAGAAATGAGCAATATGGGAAATGTGCTATCACACAGTATGCGAGATTGAATCAGAAAGATCAGCCTAATTTTATAATTCTTTCCACAAGAGTAGACACATACATTTTAATTTTCTTTTCCAATAGACCATGCAGAATGCATTCTTTTTCTTCAGATACATCTAACTTGTCAGTGACCACAAAAATCTCTGCCACGCTCAATGTAAGTAGCACCTTACTCATGTCAGATATATGGGGCAGAATGAAGGTTTCAAAATCCCCTTTAAGCAGCTGGCCAAACCTAATCTCCCGAGCTGTTTAACTTCTTTTTTTTTTAGCTTAAAGTGCTAAAAAGGTACCTCTGTGCATGTCAAGCCACCTTACTGTGAGTAAGTGGGTATCAGCTCAGGTCCAAGGTCCCAGAATGAAAAAACATCTTCCTGAGGTGCCTCTGGGATTTGATCTGCAAAGTTTCTCAGACTATATTAGATGCTGACAGAAGCCAACACCCTGCAGGACACATTTGTGACAGAACTATCCATATTCTACCTTGCCATTTCTGTGTAAAGTGGGATGAATTCTCTTTTCAGCCTTATAAGGTCAAATCTCCATCTCCTAACCACAATAGGTAGCTATTCTTGAAGGTAGGATGAGGATGGAGGAAAGATATCCTACTCATCCCCACTGAAATGGTCTCACCACGAGAAATTGGCTCTTTAGACCACAATGTCAATAACTAAAATTATGATTTGGGGATTCACTTGGGAACACAGACTTGTGTCCTGGTCCACTTCCAGAAAACTATTTGTGCATTTTTGTATTGAACGTAAAAATACTATTGGAACAGGAACTAGACTGTCCAAATTATTAAAAAAATAATCTTTCTAAACCCTTTCTTTCTGGCCCAGTGAGCTCTGTGAAGGACCTCTCTTCCTACATGTAAAAATGGTATCCTCAAGGGCTGGGAAACCCTCACTTTTGAGTGAGACAGGAAGAGTTAGTTTAAATCCAAGGCAAAACAACAGAGTGGCAGTTGATCTCTGGGATCCTGTTGACATATCACGTCAGCAGTCACAAATTGTACCTTTCCTCCTTCAGCCCTGCTGACTACCTTCTTGTAGATAAAATATTTCCTGCACACTTGCTTCCAGAAAGAAATTGTGAGCCCCTCTCCCCAGGCTGGGGAGCAAAAAGAACAAAGGTGCTCTGTAAATCCATGTGAGATATCTGAAACCAAAAAAGAGGACCAAGACCTGAGAAGGGCCCTTGTTGCCAGCTTTTTCTCACCACCTCTAGGTGGTTTTGCTCAGCATCATAGTTGTTTTGGGTCTATTCTGATGTAACATTTGATAGGAAATTACAAATAGAGTTTCTTTGAAAGAAACATTAAATAACCCTCATTCAGGGGGAGTTATAACATTTGACCAGGGCCTTTACAAGACCCCAGACCAGTTTTTACAAAAGACTGTGCTAGTTCCCTGTGACTGCTAAGTTGTAAACTTTTACCTATCTGCCTTAAATTTCTTTCACTATGATTTCCAGGGGGAGAATGGATTTGGCAGCACCCAGTGGCACAGTGGCACAGTGAGATTTCAGGAATGCAAACTAGTTCACTCGGGCGGCTCCTGGCAGTTGACTAGTTTGGTCACCACTTTCACAGCACTTCCAGAAAAAGGCTAAGTCTGAATAAGCTGATTTGTGAGCTTCAGACTTAAAGAATCGCTTCACATTTTCCTTAAAGCAACCACCAAAGATACTAGGAAGCTCCGAATCTCAGATGCTTTTTAAGCCAAATGAAAACTAGCACAAATTCACTTTTCAGGTGCAGGACACAGCTCTGCTCAGAGAGACCAATTAAAATAAAAGTAATTTTTTCTCCTGGTCTCCTTGTCTTTCTTCTCCTTGTTTTCAACATATTTGGCATGAAAAAGCTCTGTACAGTCCTACAAAAGTCTCCTTGCCATCACCTTGGAGCCTGATCGTGTGCCCGCTCCTCTAAGAAATCTCACAGCTTCTCCTCCTGCAGCAGCATCACCCCCAGTGTGTTCTCTGCCTCTCCCTCCCTTAGCTCCAGAAGTTTGTCCCTGCCACCAACGCTCAATGTCTCCCCAGGAAAGAACAATCTCACCTCTATCCAGGAAGCTCCTCCTGCAGGCAGCAGCCACAGACAGGAAAGCTGGGGCCTCCCCGGCTGCCCAGATGGTGCCATGATGCCAGACCAGCTTGTACCCGACACCCAGGGTAAAATGCCAACAAAAAGTGAAACACCATCCGTTGCTCTTGGGCTGCGGTAATGAGGACACACCAGCTTGAGTTAGCAGCATAAATTCAATCTGTTATTGTCCCCTAGGGTTAAACTTGAACTTTTAAGACAAGCTTAAAACCAGCTAGCTGTTTTTATAATAAATAACAATTTACTATTATTTGGAGCCTGATTTGAGCCCCTTCCTTGTCATACAACGCTGACATGCCCTTTGCGTTCAGAGGTTTTACTTTTTGGCTGAAACGTTAAGTCAGCATGCTTCTATCCCTTAATGCTCTTCTGTCCCTTAGTTTTCATTCAGTAATTCCTTAATGCTCGAGTACTACTTCTTTAAAAGTAAGGGTTTTGCCGCAGTGCCCTGGCCAAACACCAATTTGGCGCTTGGAAAATTTTGCCTAACTCCACTGGAGTTTCTGCGAGCTGCGATGTGATTGCCTGCTGTCTCACTCTGCTGTGCAGTGCTCGTCGCCGCGGTCCGCAGCTAGCTGCTCTTTGGTGATGCCGGTGATTCCCTAACACTGCTGGGAACCTTTCAGGATGAGCATGAGCGTGCCCGCACACATCTGCAGTAGGTGCAACGTCTCAGAGGTTGTCTTGGAGTCAGAGAGATCTGATAGAGCCAGTAAGTCCTCTTTCAAATTAGTGTCACAGAAGTAGAAGAAAAAAAACCCTTGATTTAAAATGTACAGAAAGTTCCAAGGAAAGGTATTCAGTCCTCACACAATTACCTTTTGGCTGACCTTTGCTAGATTTTAGTGAATGAATATTAATGACTCTCCAGCACAGAAGTAATTTAATGAAAAAAATCTTACTTAACCCAGTATTTTGGCTACTGGAAATCTACTTCCTAGTTGCCTAACAAACTTATTTGCTGAATTTTATAGTAAAAACCACAAATGTAAATTTCATGTTACCATACTATAATGGGATTTCTGTTACAGATCATGCTAAATTGGGAGCTTCAAGTTGAAATATTCTTCTTTTGAGAGAGATTCAAATTATTGAATTCAAACCACAATTAGACTTCATTTGGTTTACAAATATTGTTTCCTGTGATCTTCATAGCTTCTAAGATTAGTTCCATTTTCTCACTCAGAAAAATAAACTCATAGTACCCCAAAATAATTCTCCTCTCAAGGTATTATTAGATGATTTTATGTTACTGTTATTTAAGTAGGAATTATCATTAATAACTTTTGCCATTTTTTCATTATATATTCTTTACGGTTTAATTAAAGGAAGAACTAACAGTTTACAGTTTAATCCCAGCTAATGCTGGTTTCACTCTGTTACAAAATCAGTGGCAGTGAAGAGCAGCCTAGAAGAAAACACCAGTTATTCTGATTACGTCAGGCCCGATCTAAAGTAAAGACTAAACTATTGACGTCCTACTGACTTCAAGAGGTTTTGAATCAGAGTCTTTGAGAAGCCAATCACTAGCATCAATCACCACTGGGAATGAATAGCCAAATCAGTTGGTTAATCAAGAAATAGCATTTTAAAAAATGGTTAGATGCTAACAGAAAAGTTGAACAACGCCGAAGAATTTGGTAAACTAAAGTTTTCATGAGTCAGATTCCTGTGCTGACAAAACCATTCCAATTGTTTTATTTTGTTAATCTTAGGAAAAAAATCTTTAAAATGAGAATTAAATTGCCTATACCACATAGAGAAAATGTAGGATTTAAAAGCCTTTTTAGCAGAAATGTGTGGAAATTGCTGTGTGTTTAAAAACAGCAGAGACGTTGTAGGTTCAGGACACTGAATCTACAGAGAAAATACGGATTTATATTGTCTGTACTGGTAATACCCTTTTTCATGGCATTTTTTTGTTAGCATATTTTCATCTCCTCTCACAACAATTTCAGGTTCTCAACCTTCATATTACTTTGCAGGATCAACCCCAAACTTATTCATACCAAGTAGACTGTATTAGAGTATTAGAATTTAAAAGAAAATCATTCTTTTTAATCTACTGTAAAATAACATATAAGCCACCCATGAATCCATATGAAATCGAAAAAAAAAAGATACTTTCATCTTAAATTCAAGACTAGTTTATTACAGCTGGCAAGTTCCACATCCCAGGTGAAACTTCGTTTCCATAAAATAAACTGCTGGATGATAGATGATACCAGTTACCTCTATCTGCTAAATGCTGATATTCTCTTATTACAAATATGTGGGTTCCTGTACCTGACTGCGAAATTGCAGCTCTATGAACAGACGAATAATTGCAGAATATTCCTCTGTTTCACCGGGTTTCAGCGATATGCAAAAAAAGGTTCCAAAGAGCACAGGCAGCATTTGCGTCTGCCCCCACTCAGAAAGCGCAGCCTTCCTGTCAGACAGTATGAACACAATGCTTCACCGCTCTCTTTGTCCAAATAGTACACTCACAAAAAGCACAATTTTTTCCAAAGTTTGTGCAAATACATTAAGTTTTACTCTTCAGGAAAGATTAATAAGAGCTAGCCTTTTGAAATCTTCTTTGATCCTCTTAATTCTGCCTCCTTCCCTTTTTCCACATTGCTTGTATGACTCCCAGATCTACACTGCATAATCTTATCATCTCATTACTCATAATTTTTATACGAAGTCATTATTCATGGCAGCAATCCTGGAGCTGATATGAGGAACCAGGGAGTAACACAGGGAATTCAGCAGCTTGAGAAAACAAATGTTAGAGCGCATCTTCTGAAAGCGCATCTTGGTATGGGTTAAGTTAAGTAAAGGTTATCAATAAAAAATTAGGTTTTCAAATCATATTTACTTAGGCTTCTCCCCAAGGAAGGATGATAATCATTCACAACGGGGCCTTAGAAAGTGTTTGATGCTGCCAGCACTGTCTGTCTCAGCCTGCTTCAACGAGAGAGACTGAGGACATCAGTACAGACACTCCATTGACAATGATTTGGGGATCATTAAAGGGACATCATGACTTTCTTGTCTTTCATAGAAAAGAACTTTTTCTGCTGCAGTGCCTTAGGTTCTACCCAGATAAGTAATCAGGAAAAACAAATAGCATTAGTATATGCTATATATGACAAAGAGATGAGAAAATAAATAAAACAGTCCACCTCCCTCATTTTCTAAGGAAGACACAAAAGGATCTAGACTCTGAAAGGGGTTATGTAGGCACGCCTGCGTGGCTAGGAGGTGCTGTGGAAACTGCAGTCGCTGCCCCTTTCACCTGCTCTGTAACCTGGCAGCTCTCCTAGACCTGGTTTTACTAAATCAAGAAAATGCCAGAGAAAGTTACTAGTGGTTGATCAGATTGACAGTAGGGAGCTTGACAATCAAATCGGTTTAATCCCAGTCTTCATAATAAAAAGAATAGTCCGAGGCATGTTGTTCCATCAGATAATAAACAAATTATAAGACTTCCGGCAGTTTCCACAAGACCTATACAAATTCAGCACTGCATTCAACTGTGGATACAAAAGCATTTGATACATGCAAAGGAACAAAAAAGTAAAAAATCTTGGAAGAAAATTGAAATGAAAAGTAACATCCTTGTGGACAAAGGATAATGCAAAGTAGGAAATACAAGGATGGGAGAAAAGAAGTTGAAGCCATTTTTCTAAATTAATTAAATATGAAGACAGCGTGAGTGAAAAGGCTTCTAATAGACTCAGAACAATTTCCTAGAGTGATGTAGTCACAAGTGCTGTAGTTTATCACCTGATATTGCTGGATTGATGTTCATAAAAAGGATCTTCACTCCTCCAGACATCTCAGCTCATCAGAGGGTCAGCGTAAAGGAGAGTGGCACCTCTGCTTCAAAATACTCATTAACTAGAGGACTTGCCTTTCAACAGTTTTTTTCTGTCACTGGAAGACAGTGGAAGAGAATAATAATGCTTCATAGTGGGATTTGTTCAACTGACCATTAGTCACCTTACTCTAACCATTTAGATGGGTGAGATGGTGCAGGAGGAAGGCTGTGGTTTGAGCAGTGAACAAGTGTTGCCCGTGCCAGTGGGTCAGACCTAGACAAATCCCACAGCTGAGGCTGACATGAGAAGCACTTTGGGCATAAGACTGCAAAGCAACAAAGATACTGGCATCGTGACAGCTGGCAGAAACAGAACACCATTTCCAGTTTAGTCACATCTGAGCTTAAGAGCTTTTATTCATTTTTGTACATCAGACAGAGACAAGGAGAAACTTTTGGAGACTCTCTGCTAGGTAAGAATTTATTGCCAGCTTTTTCCAACAGTAACGTACGGCTACGACACCAGCATCACATCTTTTCTAAGCAGATATACTTGGATGCAATTTCTCTGTGGAGAAAGTGATTTCAGTGAAACTAAGACTGAGTACTTAGTTTCACATACTTTACAGTAGCCAAGGAACTGAAACAATCAAACAGTCAGTAAAAAGTCAACTTGTTCTTCAAGAATCACAACTCACTACTAATGTCATGATCTCAGAGACTAACCCTCCTTCAAGAACTGATACTAACTCATGATCGAGATGGAGAACAAATTCTCTTGGTACACGCATAGCTCCTGCTCCAAGAGTCATTGCATCCTCTACAGGGTTCAGAACTCAGTGACACAGGAATACCAAAACATCTTCATGTACAAAAAAACCCATCTGGAATTATGTTCAAAAACGCCACGTGGAGATAACAACAGCAGTTATTACAGTGTGCATTAAAGAACTAGGATCTCAGAAACAGTGTCTCAGAACACAGGACATGACCACTGCAGTGACTGTAACGCATTCTGGCAGAAGTTTTTCCAATTTCTTCTTCTGAAGCTCTTCCATCTTGTACAAATACTTAAATATTCATGAGGGAGGAGATGAGAATGATGTAACGCGCTAAAAGCTTAAGTGCTTATTGGTGTCTACTACAGGCCACCCAATCAAGGGGAGCCTATAGACAAAACCTTCTTACTCCAGCTACAGGAGGTGTGGGGGGGCAAAGTCCCTCCCATTGTAATAGAAGATCAGATTTGTGACCCCCTGAGGAACCTGCACAGACAGAAGCCTATAGGACCTGATGAGATGCATCCCAGAGTGCTGAGGGAATTGGATGATGCAGTTGCCAAGCCACCCTCCATGATATTTGAAAAGTCCTGGCAGTCGAGTGAAGCCCCTGGTGACTGGAAAAAGGGAAACATTCCACCTATTTTTAAAAAGGGTAGAAAGGAGGACCCTGGGAACTACCAACCTGTCAGCCTCACCTCTGTGCCTGGGGAGGCCATGGAGCAGATCCTCCTACAAGCTATGCTAAGACACATGGGGGACAGGGGAGTGACTTGAGACAGTCAGCCTGGTTTCGCCAAGGGCAAGTCCTGCCTGACCAACCTTGTGGCCTTCTATGACGCAGTGACAACATCAGTGACCAAGGGAAGAGCTACAGATGTTGCCTGTCTGGACTTCTATAAGGCCTTTGTCATGGTCCCCCACGACAGCCTTTTCTCCAAATTAGAGAGATATGGATTTGACAAGTGGACTGCTCAGTGGAGGAGGAATTCGTTGGATGGTCGCATCCAGAGAGTAGTGGTCAATGGCTCAATATCCAGATGGAGATCAGTGACGAGTGGTGTTCCTCAGGGGTCTGTCTTGGGACCAGTACTGTTCAATGTCTTCATCAATGACATAGACAGTGGAATCAAGTGTACCCTCAGCAAGTTTGCAGATGACACTAAGCTGACCGGTGTGGTTGACACGTCTGAGAGACAGGATGTCATCCACAGGGACCTGGACAGGTTTAAGAAGTGGGCCTACATGCACCTCGTGAGATTCAACAAGCCCATGCGTAGGGTCCTGCAACTGGGTTGGGGCAACCCCCAGTATCAATACAGACTGGGGGATGAGGGAATTGAGAGCAGCCCGCCGAGGAGGACTCGGGGGTACTGGTGGATGAAAACCTGGACATGAATTGACAATGTGCACTTGTAGCCCAGAAAGCCAATTGTGTTCTGGGCTGCATCAAAAGAAGCATGGCCAGCAGATTGAGGGAGGTGATTCTCCCCCTCTACTCTGCTCTGGTGAGACCTCACCTGGAGTCCTGTGTCCAGCTCTGGAGCCCTCGGCACAGGAAAGACATGGACCTATTGGAGCAGATCCAGAGGAGGCCACAAAAATGATCAAAGGGATGGAACACCTCTCCTGAGGCCAGGTGGAGAGAGTTGGGTTTTTTCAGCCTGGAGAAGAGAAGGCTCCAGGAAGACCTTGTTGCGGCCTTTCTGCACTCAAAGGGGGCCTACAGGAAAGATGTGGCAAACTTTTTAGCAGGGCCTGTTGTGATAGGACAAGAGGAAATGGTTTTAAACTAAGAGAGCAGAGATTTAGATTAGAGCTAAAAGAAGAAATTTTTTACCATGAGGGCGGTGAAGCACAGGCACAGGTTACCCAGACAGGTGATAGATGACCCATCCCTGGAAACATTCCAGGTCAGGTTGGACGGGGCTCTGAGCAACCTGATCTAGTTGAAGATGTCCCTGCTCAGTGCAGGGGGATTGGACGAGCTGGCCTTTAAAGGTCCCTTCCAACCCAAACTATTCTATAATTCTATGAGTCTATGAAACACTTGGAACAATCAAGTGTCAGTTCCTTTTAAAATAATTACACAAAGTAGAACATCCGCTTTTGAATGACCGAGTAAAGGTACGCCCACACAGTATGACACCTAGAACATGTACCAGGCAGGCATAAGGTGAAGAAGTGATGTTTCTTGAGGGAGGATTTGCACTTAAGCCTCCCACATGTTGTTTCAGTGTCCTGACTACTCACTGAGGGCAATGCTCCTGGCCAGTGTTGTAACTGGTGCTTAAAACGTAGTGCTGTATTTCTATTGTTTACTTTTGTTAGAAGTATCTACAGAGGAAACAAAATGTTATGTTTGATATTGAACTAAATGTTTCCTTGATCCAGAAGGAATATTTTTCAGCCTTTTGTCACTATGAGAAAAACTTAAAAAACCCAAAAACCAAAAAACCTGCTCCAAAAAGAAAATCTTTAAAAAACCCTCCAATTGAGGCATTACTTTTCATGTTTGCTTCAGTCACTGAACAGAATAATCTATTACCTGGTCTTAAGAGATGTCACCCTTCCTATAAGGAACCAGCTTGACATAAATTGTCAGTAACTCACAGGAGTGCTGGAAGAACTGTCTCAGTACAGAGTGGGACAAGCATGGCGACAACAGACGCAGCGTCTTGCCATGGATACAAAGCCAGTGCCACAGTAGGCAGTCTGGGAATGTCAACAGGTGATGGCAGGGTTGGCTTGAAAAGCCGTTAGCAGCCCAGCGTCAGCAGCAGGAAGCACAGCAGCGCTATGTGAGTGAGCAAGAAGCACAAGAAAATCGTAGCTTAAACTTTTAAAAAACAGAGTTTCCTTCAGACCAGTAAAGCCAGGAGACAGGGAATTGCATGGCAACATGGGCATCGACAGGGATGTTTGTAAGGTTATCACCTCCCTGAATTTCAG
The DNA here is from genome assembly GCA_013398295.1 of Chionis minor. Lineage (NCBI taxonomy): Eukaryota > Metazoa > Chordata > Aves > Charadriiformes > Chionidae > Chionis > Chionis minor. The sequence goes on along the minus strand of VZSF01000007.1, from coordinate 45,054 downwards.
ATAGCTCAGCGGCAACGAAACTGTATCAACTGTTATCAAACTGGGAAGCCCAGTACCACCACCTTGAAACACAGCGAGAGCATTTTGTAGTCCAGAATAATTGATGATGGAAAATCTCTTGATATCACATCTTCGGACTATTCTGAATTAGTTGTTAGTATTTCTGACAGATTTCTACCCTGATATTGTCCAAAAGTGTCCAAAGAGTTATCCTGAGCTCTTTGGAAAAGACTGCCAAGGGCAACGCTGTAAATGACTGTGTACGTAGATGTTAGGTGCAAAGACTGACAGACTCCTACTGCTCTTGCTTGTGGCTGCCCAGGAAGTATCACATACCTCCCTGCTCTATAGACAAGTGTTTCAAGGAATCCTTAAGGGCCATTTTTCCAGTATTTTTTTTGCCAGAGAAAAATCGGTCAATGCAAAAAGATACTAGAAGATTTGGCCTTAAGAAGATTTGGCGATAGCCGAACATCACATTTGACCTAAGAATTAAAAAAAGATATCAAAAAAAGGACTTTTTTTCTCTTCCCCCCCACCCCTCCCCTTTCCTTGGAAGCTTCAGAAAAAAAGGAGCCTTAATAGGACAAGTTGGACTGCATGAAATATCACTGTACTTTGGATTATTTTGTGCCATTAATGACACAGTTCATGCAGGTAAAGATCCATTCTAGAAATAAAAGCAATTACAAATACAATTCCGTGTTCAATATTATTAGTTCAGCATTTTAGTAAACGTTAAGATTCCCATAATGAGTCCTAACATTGAACTGTTTTTATTCCCTATAAAATCTAATTTCATTAACTTATCTGGGAAACGCAGGAAATATATTATTCCTTTGTTACTGAATATGAAAATACATTTAGCCATGTGCAGCTGGAAACTTGTTTGTACATATTCCTGGGGCAAAATGAAAAGGATGTGGAGAATGAGTATAATGAAAGACTTGATACAAGCTTGGACGGCTGACTTTTTTAATGGAGATTTTTTTTTAATAGAAGAGCACAAACATGTATTTTTAAAAGCTGGATGAACAAACAAGAATAGCTCTGGGCAGATATAATCTGCACGGCTAGCACTTACAGTACGCATTAAAGAATTCAAGCTGACATTGACCTTGGCAGCACTTGCAAAGGAAGAATTTTCACAAGGGTGAACACGTCCAACACTGTGTCTTCAGTTTTGTGAACAGTCGTGTATTTTTTTTTCAGTATTAACTATACTTATTTCTCATACCTCTTTGTACCCTGTAATTATTTTCAAGCAATAACCTACTAAATACATGGGATAAAAGAAGAGTAGTATAGTGTAGTATACAAGCATAATTCAAGCCTTCATCATCTTTTTAAAAAGATCCACCTCTGAAAATATGTCAAAACATTTTTTTAACTGTTTAAGCTTTTTGAAAAGCTTTTTTACAGGTATCTTGCTAATGACAGGGTCTTTAAAAAGCAAATAAAAAATATACATGTAAAAGAGACAGATACACAAAAAAATGAGCGTAGGACTATCCATAAATAATTACTTCATAGGGAGCAAAAGAAGAGTTGTATATTAATTATCATGGCACTCTTCTTATGGCACTGGCTCCAAAATCAATACCACATTCGAGTTCCCTTGACCATCACACTCCATAGGTTCCTGGAAACTGAAGATTTTTGAACACTACTCGGTTTTTTTAACCATTCCAAAGCTGTGCGACTCAGAACTGCTGGTGTTAACACAGCCTTAGAGAAATGTGGCCGGAGAGGCCTACTGAGACAATTCAGGACCCACCCATTCCCAAGGAACCTCTCCCACAGTGAAAACACTGGGCAAGACTGGTAGTTCACCACAACTGGTCAGTTATGGTGCACTTCCAAGGCACAATCATATAACAGGAGAACTTCGGCAAGCCCAAGCAGGTAAGTTTTGCTGTAGCTAGGCTGATCAGAGGAAAGTCCAGCTCTTGTTACTTTCCACTGGGCCACCAGAGCCTCAGCAAATTCCATGAGAAGAGGAGCTATGGAGAGGGAAGAAAGTCAGGCGGAAAGAAGAATGAGTTTATTCACACAGGGCAAGGGGCACAAGGAGCTGGCTCCAACAGCACATAAAACATTGTTCATTTTCTCAAGGAAAAGACTGCTCCAGAAAGACTGGGAATGCTTGGCATGGATTAGAAGAATAAAACTCAAAATCCACCTTTAGACTAATCTATGATTGTTTCCTATGGTCAGCTCCCTGCCTGCTGCATATGTATAACCCGTCCCTTCACTCATGCATCCATCAAACATACACATCCAAATAAACAAAACTATTTTAAAATTCAGAGATTCCTTTATCTACAGCGTAGAAGTAAATCCAAGATTGCTGTCTTTGAAAAGGTGAGGGGTTTTGGTCATTTTGCCTTCATTAAATGTCACAGTACTAAGCAATAGATAAATTAAAGGTGCACTGACAGATTGAAAAGATGAATTGTAAGATCTTTGGGACAGGAACTAAATCTTTGTTGCAAGATTTTGCAGTAAACAGTGAGTTTGTGACCCGAGGCCCTGGATGCTGTTGAAATACAAACCTTAGAATAACAGAATTTCAATGCTGGAAAACACTTTAAACAGCTATCTGTTTCACCCTTGGCTACAAATAATAAATGAAAAAGATTTTTTTCAGCTCTTACAGTCCATTGGAAACATTGACTCTGGCACACGATTGCCCTGCGTTTCCTCACTAATCAATGGAGAGAGAGAGAGTTCTGTCCCAAAGGCAGCTCAGGTCATCTTAGAGCCTACCTTACTGTATTGACCGGGGTTTTCCAAGACATTTCAATCCGTTTCCCATCTCTCCATGTGCAGCCATAACCTCTGTACAAAACCATGAAATATACCATTGCCAATGGTTGCATGAGAGGCCCCAAAATGTCCTTGTTTATGAGAATACATTTTGATTGCACTTTAAAACACGGTAGGTTATACGTGTACATATATGCATGTATATTCATGCTGATGCATTTATTTTTCACCTTTCTTTGGTAAGCTTTGCATATTTCTGCATATTTAAGCTTTGTCAGAAAGTATTTTAACAGAGGGTTAGTCTAGGCATCTTTCTTAGTGCATACAACTGAATATAATTTGTATTGAATTTTCATTATGACTCCTGGCTAAAAATATTTCAATAATTCAAGGGGCCTTGTGAGGGCAAGATGTTAAATAGCAAAATGGAACACACACTTCTTTTCAGGTATCAACACCTAGTCCCTTCTATCACAGCATTGGCTCAGATCAAATATCAAATGGCAGCATATATTCTATAAGACGACTGTTTACTTTGGTAACCCTATGAAATCATGATGAACTAATTTTGCTTATGATATTAATCAAAACTTGTAAATGTTAAATTGCTGCATTTCATACAGACAGCTGTCAGCCTTTCATCTGTCAGCTAGACCGTCAATGGACAAACGTTGGAATCAGTGTCCTTATTTCCATTTTCACCTGAATCATACTTGACAGAAATAATTTTGAAGAAAATTAACTTTTAATTTTCCCAGGTATTTTTAAAATGTTTTTTGAGTTTACCTGACACTCTGTCTAGAAATGCTCCACTGATGGCTCAGCAGGATGACAGCAGGTAAAGAGACCTCAGTGGTTTGGCTATGGGACAGCGGCAGGTACGTTCTCCAGTGGCGTGTGGGAGTAACAGGATGGGATGTCCATGTTGGGAGCAGAGCGTTAAGATCAAAATCGGATGTGAATTGTAAGAGCAGAAGTTGAGCTCATCCTTAATCACATGAAGCTTTTTGGTGATGTATATACACAAAATGTGCTGGCACCATCTCGCGTGACGAAGAAACTTCTATTATTAACAGTCATTCCAGCCCTTTCTCTGATGCCTTCCCTCAAACTTTTGTCATCTATTCTTGTTTGGAAACCCTCTTCCAACAGCCGAAGGAGTAAGAGGGCGTCATCACCAGTTTCAGTTCAGTTCCCTGAAAGACAACAGTTATACTTCTACTATACAGGTGCTGTTATTAAGCTGGATTTCAACAATCTTGCATTTGGGCACTTATTAATCGCCCACATTTATCCAAAATACACTGCGAAGAGCAGCATTAGCTTTGCATCCAGTCATTTGGCAGGCAGACAAAAAAGATACATTCAATTACTATTTATTAAAAAATCACATGTATTTGTACATATAACAGCATTCAAGGCCTTCAGCAGGCTATAATTGAATCCTTTTGTATTAAATAAGCCATAGCTATATCTATTGTTCTAGCAGCTGATAAAAATGATTCAGAAATTATATTCAAGCTTTTCTGCATAATTATTAAAGTATAATGGCACTTAACATCTGCATTTCTGTTACAGTCAGCATTACTAAGCTCCACTAATTCAAACAATACCACCAGATACCGCGTCCGCAATGAAAGAATTCAACATCTATCCACACATATTTGCTTCAATAAAATATGCAAAGACGTACGGCGGGATCTTTGCTTGGCATATCCCAAGTCCGTGGAGCGATGCCAATTTATGTCGCCGATTTACGCAGCTCGACGCTCACGTTCTGCTCTGCAGGGTAACAAGGTACCTGAACTTTCCCAGCTGAGGGTGGATGGGGAAGCGGAAGCTGGCAGAAGGCCAGCCTGCCATATTCCCAGCGCCAGCCCTTCCTCTGTTATTTAAGGTGAGGGCATGTCGTTAGCGGCCATCTCCAGCTGAAGGATCAGTGAAGCATAAAGTTTACATAATGTCTCAGCTGGATTTTTCCTCCCACTTGTCTGCACAGTCCGATTTTTGTTCTTTTACTTGATTGATTGTCTGGGTTTTTTTGTGGTTGGGTATTTTTTCAGTTGGAGAATGCAATTTTGTATTTCCAGTACGTTTTCCAAGATAGTTTGGAACATTCTCGCACAAACTTTGCACAGTTAAAGACAAGGAAGTTTGCCGCTGAGTATAAATTCATTGAATGAGGATTTTGTCTTTTGTTCTGAAAAAGAGGCCTGCTTACCTCTGTATTCTGTGCACAAGGGCATTGTAGAATTTTCACATAAAAGCATCAGATAAAGAGACATTTTTTAAAAACAGGTGAGTTCATTGCTTTATAAATAAGCATGTTTCTGAATTCTAAAACCTGTATACAATATAGCCAGTTACCACCTAACTCTTGGATATTTTAAAGATATTTCCTATCTTGTATCAGGCTTCTTAACTTTTTACTAGACAGTGGAGTTCTTCAGGGGAAGTATGATTTCCTGCATAAACAATGATGAGGTGATTTAATGGAATCTTTCCTTGGGGGCTGATTCCTGAAGATATTAGTATAATCCAAGTTTCCAGGCATCCTGAAGTTTAGTATAAGGCAGAACAAAATTACCTAGGCATTTCAAGGACCAGCGTATTCTTTAGTTTCAGAATTAGCAATGTGAACGTTCCGTACAAGTACCCTTTGGTGGGGTGGCCTCATCTCCATACGTGACTTCACAGCTTTTATTGATGTAACTGATTGTAGAATGAAAAAGGCCAAAATCAGGCACGGGGACCACTCCAAAAATTCAGCAGTCTGGACACTAAAGATGAATTAACCAGTTCGGATGCAGTCAGACCACCTAAAGGAGGTGTCAGGATGTGGCATCAACCCTTTCCCCCACCCCTGCTGTTGCCATTCTTCAAAATTTCCTTTTTTAAAATGACATTCAATCTTAAAAATGGCTATCTTTTCTTTTTGCCTTGCTTCTGCTTTTGTCTGCTCTAATAACTGGGAAGTTTCCTCTAATTAAATGTATCAATGGACAGATAATCCTGGTTTGCTCTAGTGTCAGTATGGTCCTTTAGCTAAACTAAATATTTTCCTAGCCTGCCCCTTGGCTCCCTCCTGGAGGTATTTGAAGACCATGATCCCATTCCCTCTCTTTTCTTTCTTCTTCTGGGCTCAGGAAGTCAGATTTTCTCAGGGTCTTGACTCATTTGCTTGGTCATTTAAGGGGTTCCCATCCTCATGCATCCGCTCTCCCTCTCTGGATGTTTTCACCCCTGTAGCAGAGGTGGGGAGAAGGAGACAAGGCATCTCACCACTTGCCATAGCTAAACCCAGCAGAAACCACAAGCCAGAGCCCCTTTTCCTTGGGTGAGCGAGTCCCTCCTTCCCTGTCTGATCCCCTCCAGCTCAGCCCAGCTGCGGTGTGGGAAATCATGGCTGTGGCCAGCACTGCTGCTGCTGCTCCAGACCTCACGGTCATCCTCGGTACATTCATTGCATGGAGACAGCCACGTGCCATCAGCACGTATCACTAATGAAAGGTGAAATAACATGGACACTAATAACCAAGAATCAGAGTTATGAAGCCCACAGCCTACAACATTTAAGGCCTTGACCCCTGGACATTACGAACTCCACCCGGTCTGTGGTGTGGAAGGTGGTGGTAGACACACGTACTGCGGCTGCTGTCGTCCTTCCGCTGATGGGTGAAGTTCCACGGGTAGTGGCTTTTGTAAGGTGGCTGACACGCAGTATCACCATGCTCTGAACACTAGGAGTGCCCGGCTGTGCTCAGACAGAAATGCAGGCATATTTCCAAGCCCTCGCCGTCAGAGGTGCCCCACAATTATTATAAATGCAATGTTTTCACCGTATTCCCAAGTTTCTTTAATGATCACAGGCCAAGGCAGGAGCAGGATACGGGAAACGGGCTCTGTGGAGTAAAGATGCCTTTTACCTCTAGAGGTGTAGGACAGGGAATGACACAGAGGCCTTCCCAAAAAGATCAGAGAATGTGTTGTAAACACTCCCCGATCGTAAGAAATCCTCCTATTGTGAGCATCAACCTTTACAAATATGTTGTAGAGAAGCTATTGGTACAATACCATTCCTGAAAGCCAGCTCACGCTGGGCAGCACACAAGAACCTGTTTGCCCAGCTGTGAGGACAAAATTCCAGAGGGGACATTCAGATACCTATAGACCAGCTCGCCTTGGTCCACGCCATGTACGCAAGAAAGAATGCTTAGCTAAGGGATTTTGATCAGTTGCTACTTGCTGGGATACAGAGAAACTTAATCGTAGAATCCTAGAATGTTAGGGGTTGGAAGGGATGTCTGCAGATCACCTAGTCCAAACCCCCTGCCAGAGCAGGTCCACCTACAGCAGGTTGCACAGGATGGTGTCCGGGTGGGTTTGGAATGTCTCCAGAGTCGGAGACTCCACCACCTCCCTGGGTGTGTTCCCGTGTTCTGCCACTGCATAAGATGACAAGTCTTACAGAGCACTGAGAAACCAGAATCCCTTCACTCTCTACTCACAGCTGTTAAAATCTAAAGACCTCAAAATGGCTAAAATGAAGTTCAAAGAAGACAAAGCAGTGATGCTCAGTTCCCACTTAGGGGTTGCTCCCAACCACAAGTCCACAACCTTCTCCACGCCACCACCCCGATCTCTAATGCCAAGTTATTCTCTCTGAGACAGAGATGGCTTCTGAGGTTGGTGAAGGGGCTACAAAGTCCACCCCGTCTCTGTTCAGCTCCCTGACTGGACTCCTCAGGCTTATTTGCACATTCCCAAGGGAGCTGATTAGTGGCCCTGCCTTAGGAGCTGCTTCTGAATGGCTTCTGAATTTGTTTTCTAGTTGCCCATTTGCGTAGCCTTTTTAAACTTTTACACAGATTAGGTCTACTCATAAAGGAAGGATAAATTATTGTTCCGTGACCTCCTGAAATAGGCTTTCTATTAGCATGGGATGTCTTATTCTTGCATCATCAAATTTTTAATGGAAAGTTAGGAAGTTTTACTGTTTAAAATTATTTTTTAGACCAGGTGCACAGCATTTATTACCCCTTTTGGACAGCCTATGGTGCACAGATCAGTTTAGAAACCCTTGTTTTAGAACCAGTGGTTTCTAGAAACAAATGTTCATCTGACATTTTTGCTATTTCATATGAGAATAATAGAAATTATAAACCAAATTATAACAATTTTCTTAGATTCTATTGTTTCATTGATTTCTCTCAACACTGTGTAGTGAATTTCCTTTTCTTATTTAGGCCCCTATAGGATAAGCATACTGATACATTTACTATTATATATAAAGGCTGCTGCTAAATAAACTGTGTAGTGACTTAATCTTTGCACTGTTGCTATAGATTCTATAGAATAATTTATCTATAAATGTATTTCCCTACCAGTTCAGCTTGCTCAGCTTTCCTTGTGTCAGCTGCAACCAAGTATTATTATTTGTACCGGGGTTTATCATCATCCTATCACTGTTCTGTAATCCTCGTTATACTGAAATTCTCATCCTCTGCAGTGTAAAAGACGCTCCTTCTAAAAAAATATTGTGCAATTACATAGAGCGTTTAAAGCTTTCTTCTTGATATGTCATTGGATTTCTCTTGTTCTGACACTTCAGTGATTTATTTTTTTTTCAGGCTTAACCCTTGTTTGTTTCTTGCTGTGCTCTTATTCAGTTGAAACTGTCACTATTCTTTATTAGATAACAAAGTGTCAGTGTATTAACAATTATTAACAGAAGCACCTAACTGGTATCTGTACGCTTCAGATCAGCCCAGGCTTCCCCATTTTTTGAGGCACTGCTGTGGGTTGGGCCGGATTGGCCCAAGCAAGCTGAGCGACAGATGTTCCCTCTCAGCAGGAGAGAGGGAAGAAGAGAGACTAGTTTAGTAACAACTAAACTACTTTAATGAAATATAAAGAATAAAATAACAAAAAGAAAATAATGAAATATATACAAAACCTTATCAAGCTCCCAGGATGACAATCATGTCACCAGCAGGCACTGGGGAAATCCCAGACGGGACTCAGCAGCGGAAGGGAACTGGATTCAGGAACACATGGGTCGGGATAAAAGGCAGACGAACAGATGGAGGCCTCCTCGGACGCCGACCATTGAAGAAGGAAAGCCAGAGCAAAAGCCAGAGCAAGAGCCAGAGGGCTGACCCTTTGGTTCCTCAACTTTTATACTGAGCATGATGCAGACGGGATGGAATACACTGTTGTTCAGTTTGGGGTCACCTGTCCTGTCCGCTCTCCCCCACAGGTGGGACCCCTCTACGCTTTTCCACTTCCGACCCTCCAATGGGGCAAGTAACAAAGTTGGCTGCCCTTGGTTGTTATAGCAATAAGTATAAGCAAGAGCCTCTCTGCATCCCATGCCTCGGCATCAGCTGTAAACATGGGGCTTATGGCTCTGAGAAAGAGCAGTTTTCTGCACAATGTGCTGCTAATTTCAGCAGTTGGGAGAGGCCTAGTTACAAAGCAGAGTTACTGAACAAAATTGGTCCTGTTTCACCTCAAACCAGGACAGGCACATGGTCTCCAGAATTTACGTACTGGTATTTTGCCTCCATGTCATATGCCATGGAATCAGCACCCTGTGAATAAGACATTGTTTCTGTAGCATTTATACTTCTCCCCCCACAAGCTCCGCACTGAAATTGAAGAATTTTCATTGTCTAATGGGGCAAGTGCATGGAACAGAAAGCACATCAGAGGAAATTACTTTTGAAGCCTAAAACATAACATTCCTATTCAGTAATCTCAGCTTTGCTCCCTGAAATTCTCTTCTATACCCCTCTAAACACTTGTAACAAATCCCTTTAAAAATACCAATTGAGTTTTTAAAACTTTATAGACACACACAGGATTCTAAGTGTTTGAGTATGACAGAAAATTTTAACTGCATATTTTAATAGATGAAAAATACATGTCAGATTTTATTAATATTACATAAACACTAAAATGACCTCATCTTGCCACTAAAACTTCTACTAGTAAACATTCATTATAAATCCCTTTGCTATCAAATACTCACAAGAGTATTCCTAAACACACCACTAGCGAATACTGCAATATTAATAGCTAAAAAAACCCATAGGCCACAAAGATCAAACTATCAACCAAAAAAACTTAACACAAAAACATTTCAACAGTTTCCAAGCAGAGTTTTCAACCACTTCAAGACTGGGAAAAGAATCCAGTTAAGTCATTTCAGATAAGGATGAAGCTGTTTGGGCCGGGCTTTTCTTGACAGCCCAATCCTGATGGGTCCCTTGCATGTTTTCAGAGGCTGTACTCTTATAACTTCACGTGACAGAAAGTATCCTGTATTAAAAAAAAAAAAAAAAAAGAAAGAAAAAAAGTGAAAATAGCCCCAGAATTCCGTATGATATACACCAGAATTACATACTGCCAAGATATGTAAATTAGGTGAACATTAATTGCAGCTTCTCCTTTCTCTACTACATCCTGTCTCCATTTTGTTCAGCTGTAGAGCATCTAACATATTCTTGTTGAAACTGAGATGCAAACAGCTGGGTCACGTGTAGATTCCTTCTAATTAGAAGGATCCTCAAACTCACATTACATGACTTCCCTAACAGACTGGCGAAGGCATACAGTTTGCTACGGATTAGCATTCCGGGACTGAGGGGGCGTGCTGAGAGGAATATACTTTCATACTTACTGCATGTTTGAGGGATTTAGGTGTACAAATCCAAATTACAGAGCTGGGCATCACTCTACTGGTGATAATAGTCATGATGCCTCCCCTTGTGTCACTCATTTTACAGAAAGCAGGACAGGAGGATGTGGATTTTCTGTTCCATAGTCTATCAGGTAAGCTACACGCCATCTAGTAATCTGGAGCATGATTCAGTCATCCCTGAGATGTTCTGTTTTGCATAAAATAATATACTCACTGGAAGGAGTGGAAGACCATGACCTTGTAAACTAGAGATTAGGACAAGGAGTCATCTGGAAGAATTAATAACCACACAAGAAGGTGTCAAATTTCTTGAGATTCTTCCCAGTTCTATTTTGTTACTCTATAAAATGATGAAGCACTGAGCAATTAGTTAGGATATCAAATAGTGAGCCCGTCAGAGCCTTAGGCGGTCAGCTGGAACCCTACTAAAGGGAGAAAAAAAAATTCTCAAAGCCTTTTACAAGAATTTTAAATTAGGAGAGGAGAAAAACCCCAAAACTTCATTCTTGAGTCAATGATGAGACAGTAGCACTGCTACGTCTTTTATAAGACTCATCAATCAGCTGAAAGAGGAACTGCATGCACTAAGTCAATCAAGTGCTACGGGTTTATATGTATCCAGTAAATCATGGTATGTAGTCATGCTGAATTGCAGAACTGCTGAAGTATAAATCTTCTTGTCCCACCTAGTTATCTCCTTTCCAAAACAGTCACAGTTTCTGAGGCAACAGTAACTTCATGTGACAAACAGCGGGATGTGAAACAAAGAACTCACTGATACCATCAAGTATAAAACCTGCACCTCCTAATCTTCTAACTATGGGAGCAATATGCTGGATTAAGCCACAGAGTTTTGGCAACTAAACTGGCTAAATTTACAGGCTTGGATTCCATAGCAGAAACTGAGCGATCATATCCAAGATACATAACCAACCCAAATCATGTAAGAGCACGGGAGGGCTCAGAATCCTACTGAAAAATAGAGGTGGACAGTCACACATCAGGAAAACTTCTGATATTAACTCCTATGAGTACAGTAAATACAGTGTTCCCCCCAACAAAACCAGACATAGTCCTTCCTTCAGAATAATGTCTAAGGCAATGCTCAGTGTAAATGGAAGAGAACTATCTCTGCCAACCATAGATTACAGCAAAGAAGCAACGGACCCCCTCAAGGAAAGAGGATACTCAGCAGTTCCCTATTTGCTATCAACTGAGAATGATGATGAGGGCAACGTTACAATTTTTCAGCTTCTTCTACTCGAATTATATTAGGTGTCTCTTCACTCTGGCAAAGCTCTGGAAAGAAGGTATAGAATAGCTTAGAAATCTGCCATTGACCCTAGCAATTGTGGGACAGAAATAAGTCAGTCATTGCTAAGGTTTCCTTCCAAACGTTTCTGGAGAAGCTCAGATAGTAACTTAAAAAAAGAACTAGGAAGCAATGTAAAGGGAATTGTTACTGCTAATGGTAACAGAGACAATGTCTGTTTTTCTTTGCGTTTGGCCACGTGGCCCAAAACCACAGGGAAAGAAGAAAGGGAAAACGATCCAGGTTCAGTCATCTTCTGATCCTCTGCAGGAGCTACAACATTCCATCTAGCGAGCTTCAACGCCATCTGAACAAAGCTTCCAAGAAGACCTTAATATCAATCACCTTCTGCTGCTATGCACAATACAGCATTCTGGAATTTGAATTCTCCCTAAGGAATAACACAACTCCTACAGAAACTAGAATCCACCTGCCACAAACAAAAAAATAAACTAAAACAAATCGCCCCCAAAACAAAAAACCTTGACACCGTATAGATCAAGATAAACACTAAAAAAAAAAAAAAAATAGTAGAGCAATATTGTCTGTAACGTTTTGCATTTGGTATATGAAATACTACCAAAAAATGATATACATTCAATAAAAAACAGGTAAAGAGAACAGCAGAGGTAATCTGTAAATGTTCAAGATTTTCAGTCCTATTGTTTCACAGAATGGCCTGAACGAAGGAAACAACGTTCTGAATTCTCAGAACAGCCAGGTGTGCATTGGTTTTAAGAGGTGCGACGGGGACTAAAAGTGAAAATATCTGTGCATGATTTGACTAAGTGAAACAGAAGTTATCTAGAGCCTTTTCCTTGCAACGTCTCTGTATTTCATTTCAGAATAAACCAACAGCCTTGTTTTACTAAATATTTCCAAGTGTTGGAAAAAAATGCAAAAGTGTGCTTTTTCAAATCCTAACATATCAATTGGCAATATCCTTCTGAATTTCCTTCCACAATGTGTCCAAATCTACAAGTCTTCCAGGAAAAGCATATCAAATCATGTTCTCCTTGTATATGATTGGAGACCAAATGATGTTTGTTCCAAATGGCTCCAAAAGAAGCAACAAAGGAACCTCCACATTGTTAGAGTTCTTTTCTTCTATTCGAAGAACAAAAAGGATCATCTGCATGACTTGCTCTGTGACCCAAGCCAAAGATAGGACAGCTTTCTAGTAACCTACAATTAAACAAAATGTGATTGGTGTAGAGAGAAAGCTAAAAAGGGAAGGAACAAATACAAGTGTTTGAGAAGTAAGTTTATTAGCACTGGTATTTGTGGTATAAATAACAGAATAATATTAATCTTACCTCGCTCTTTCTCTAAATTATAGTTTTGTTCCTTAAGAAGTGTGCAGGATAAAAAAGCAGGGTCCCATGTGTATAGCTTTTTATAAACTGCATCAAAATTGCCTTAAAACAGAAGCATAAATACAGAATTAAGATTTTAGCTAATATCTATAAACTAATAACTAAGTTTGTTTCATCTAGTTATTAATTTATGGTTCTTGTTGATGCGAGTAAAACATATATGCACATACTATGGGAAATAATAACGAAGCTATGAAATCTCACTCTCAGAGGTTTGTGAAAAGCTCTCTATACCCCTCATGAAGATGCATGGTGCAGTCTTTAATCCTCTGACAACACACCATTTTCTCCACTTGGATCTTCTTATTCCAGACTTTGGCAGAAAAGTGATCACTTAGCGAGCAATTTATCCAGTATCTGTTCGGTTTTCATTCTCTGGGGCAAGGCAGTCAGGTGTAACTTGCAGCACATTATACTGTTAAAACTCCACAGAACAGAATTCCCTCCAGGGTTTTTCTGTGACACTTTTCTAATTGCTTCACAAACACTAATTACCTTCACAAAACCCCTGCAATCTTCACTGAATAAATTTAGAGCTGAGTCCCCAAGAAATTGGTTTCAGATGCCAAATTTGAGATGGCTGCATTTTTATCAGAGAATTCACCATATATGACCACAGCAAATCTCTTACTGATTTTATTTGCAGCGCTGAGAACTCATCACTTCCCCAAACTGAATTTCAGGTGCAAAATCTAATAAATATGCTGTTTGAAAAGTGTCTGAATAATTTACTTGCCACATAGGAGCTATTTGTAAAAGAAGGTACAACATTCAACTGGTTTTCTTCTTGGTGTCCTCCCCTTCCTCATTAAATACATCTGGATTCTGTGGCAAATGGGGTAGGAGTGTTAAGAGTTTACAAAGCAGATTTCCCACATATTGTTTGAAGTGGGATTTGGTTTCTTCAAGAAAAAATAAGATTGAAAAAGGCAGCATCTAAACTTTAAACAAATAGAACTTTAGCAGTGCCTAAATTTTGTGAGTGCCTGGCCTGGAAGCCAGAACCATAAGTGAGGTAAACATGCTCCCTTTACAGTGGATGGAAAAAGTCTGGTCCTTCAAAGCAGGATGCTCCACAAGCAATGAACCAGGCAAGAACTGCTCATTTGGGATCTATGGCGCAGAATTAGCCACTGAGGACAGAGAAAGATGCAGGCATCACACATGTAGAGTGGGGCTACCACTCATGAACGTATTCATACATATCTTTATTAACCTATTATGCAAAATTGTCTTAAACTGCCTATTTTCCCAAACTAATGTTCTTTAAATAGAAGCTACCAGTGTCCGTGTCAGATGCAAAAACTTGTAAATGTTGCAAGACTGGCTGTTGTGTTCACTTCAACCAGAGTAACTTAACAGGTGACTGTTGCCACTGATCACCCAACTCCAAAAGAATTTTTTGTGACTATTGGACCCCTCATTAATATGGCTTTCTGGAAATTATGCAAAATCCATTTTGAAAAGTTGAAGTTGATTTTCATGACGCTACAAAAGCTTTCAGCAGAACACACCCCTGGCAACATTCCCAGTCAGGTTAGAGGGGGGTTTCAACAACCTGATCTAGTTGAAGATGTCCCTGCTCATCGCAGGGGAGTTGGACTAGATGATTTGTAAAGGTCCCTTCCAACCCAAACTGGTCTGTGACTCTCTGATTCTATGACATCAGTTGTAAGGAAACAGCCGTCTCCTTTGTGAATATTGTATCATGTTTTAATTGAGCTTTTTGTCTCTGTAAATGTGCATCTTATTGAGTCTTTTTTTAGGGATTTTAGGGCTTCTTATGATGAAATCCAAGACAAATTAAATAATCTGTAATGGAATTTTCATTAAGACAAGTCTGAGTAAGCCCGACACTGTCTGACTGAATTCTGAGCTACAACTGCTATGGCACAGTGTGCAGGGAGCAGTAGGTCTTTTGCATTTGGCTACTCATAGGCAAGTACCTTTTGTCCAACAAACCTTGCAAAATTCAAAGAAACCTCAGTTATTATGGAATTCTTTGAGTTGAGAAACACATCTTGAAAGCAAACCAAATATTGTCTAGGATTTAAATCTGCTTGTTAGTGTAATAGCCAATAATTCCACATGCTTACCTCCTGCAATAGGCGAACGCAGCAATTCTTCACTCGACAGTCTTGAAATACAATATTCCTCGGATTCTTTTTGCTCTTTATTTTCATTTGATATGTTTTCGTTTAATGAACTTTCATTACTGTCAGTTATGTTTTGCCCTTCTATAGTACCACAGATTGGGGAAGAAATACATGTTTTCTTTTGAGAAACACTTGTTACATCTTCATCTGTCCCCTTAGAATTATTTAATTCACAATAATTGTTGTGTGAGTTTGTTTCCAAACTAGCTAAATTGTTTTCATTTCCCTTGCTAATTTCATGAAACATATGTAGCTCTTCTAGCACTAAATCGAATTTTCTCTTCAGTTCAAATTCATATGTGATTTTATTTTCTAAAGGTAAATACTTATCTTTTACATCCTCAAGACATCCATTGTTCAGTATGGATAAATGCATTTTTAATTTCTCTTCTGCAGCAATGAATGTTTTAGATTCATCTTCTGAATATGACATAATCAAGTCATTCACTGCAGTCTCACATTGACTTTCATTAGTTACATGCATTTGTTCATCACTTATCTCTTCCTGGTTTTCTACATATGCAAGACGATGTTTCAAAGTTGCTGGCTCTAAACTGACTGCCTTATTTGTCTGCCTACGCCCTTGCATAGGAAACTGCACCGCTTCTTTCACCTGCGATTGCAAGTATGTATCTGTCATGGCAGGACTTCCTGTGAACCCATACGGTATAGTGGCAGGAACGTTTTCATTCCCTTTTTGCTTGTTTGCACTTGAGGGGCTCCTGCAGCATCCATCTTCACTTACTGCTCCACCCTCATTGACAAAGGAGCTGCTCTCCAGCAGCAAAGTGACAGGCTGATAAACGTCTGAGGAACCAGGAAATGCATTTTCAAAATTTAAACCAGTATTTCGATCTAGATTTTCGTTTTTATTTGCTAAATGTGGGCTGTAGGCATCTATTTTTTCACAATATTCCGGTTGGTTTGTTCGGCTGTCTTGTAACAAGAGAGAATCATATTTTTCCATAGCTGTTTTTGACTGCTCAGGTAGAATTAAGGCATCATTGGATGGAGCAGGCAAATTATGAACCTCTTTTGAGCTAATGGCTGCATTTTCTTCAGACAACTTTTTTTGGACATAATTGTCTTCGTTTACAACTGGGATCTGGTCAGAGTCTTCAGAATCAGTACCAAGGGGAATTTTTTCATATATGTCAAAAATAGAAAAAGATTTTTTAGAAAGAAAATTATCCAAATTTACTTGCAACTCTTTCGACTTAACACATTCTTTTCTATCAGCATCTATATAACTAGAAGCAGCCAAATATTTTTTAATGGTATATGTGGCTTCATTTGTAGAATTTACGCAATTTCTGCATCCAGTTGTTTCCCAGTTTTTATTTTCACATAAAACAAAAGGGAAAGCTTTAAATCTCTCTCCATGAAAAGAATGATTAAATGTTTGGCTTGATTT
This sequence comes from Chionis minor, assembly GCA_013398295.1. Classification (NCBI taxonomy): domain Eukaryota; kingdom Metazoa; phylum Chordata; class Aves; order Charadriiformes; family Chionidae; genus Chionis; species Chionis minor. The sequence goes on along the minus strand of VZSF01000007.1, from coordinate 28,322 downwards.
TTTCTTCTCCTGCTTTACTGTAGTTACCAATATTTCCTGATTGGTACATTTACTATTTACCTTTTCAAATTTCAGTCGTGAATGAGCACCAAAGCAACTCCAAAATCTAAGATTGGCTCCTATCAGATACTGTATCTTTGTGATGTTGCAGCAATACCTCTTCTCTAGTGAAGAACAATGAAAAGCGCCCTGCAGCAAGATTAGGCATTCAGCAACTAAAATTTGCTTTTTCATACCGTTTTTGTGACTGACTGACCTCAAACACGTGCTAAACCCTTCACTCCCTCTGGATAAGAGGTGGTGCTGTCTGACGTGTCTTCCCTTACATAATCGACCTTTTCGGTTGCGAGAGAGGGTTCTTCTTTTTAGGAAAGCGGACTCTTCTTCACCTAAAGATCTACAAAAATGTCTTCTGTGGCATTCGTTATGTAACCCAAAACCAACGCTTTCCACAAATTTAGAACTTAGGAAGACTGAATAAGTTTCAGTTTTTCTATGAAATCCCATGTTTTGCCTTAAAGTATTACCTGTGCAAGAGTTTAACTGAACTTGCTTTCCGCCACATAAAGGATTATTCTCCACTCGCATTGACTTTCCCTCAGTTGGCAAGAAAGCATTCCCGCTACTGAAAAAGGAAGCAAGAATTGTCTTCAGTGGTTCCACCTTCAGATGCCTGGAAATAATAGTCAGCAAATAAATGAGTATTTTCTTCTTGTGGCTCCTAACTAAATTGCTCTTTATAAACTCCTGAGCATCACACTGCTCATTTAATGTTTCATGACAACGAAACCAGCGTGTGATGCCACCAGCCTGAGATGCCAGCATATCTTTATATAAAGATTCAGTCCATGTCCTGACCCTTCCAAACAGCATGCCTGGAAAAGAAAACTTTAATTTGAACATTTCCTTTCTGCTAAATATATTGCAACTCACTTTCTGATCTGGAAAATTCTGCACAATGATGGGAGGACGATTACTTTCAAATATAATGTTTTCAGTTAAATATCTTTTGAAATCAAGTATTTCTTTTGTAGAGGCTTTTGATTCTGCTTCATACAAAGGACTGTGCCTGTTGGCATTATGCACAGCACAGTGTATGTCTAACTCATTATTCTCTAATGCCTCTGTTATTACTGGAAAACTCGTCTGTATATGAAAAGTTGTCGCGTTCTCGCTGCTGATCTGCCTCCCCGCTCTCGTCAGAAGATCGTTACAGCTGACACATTTCTCATTCTGAATGTTTCTAGCACTAATGTAAATGCGAATCCTTGACTTTTCGTCATCATCGCCATCTGAATTCTCCAGCGTTTTCCCTTTGAAATAATTTTCAGCAAATATTTGATCACATTCCACGTCAGTGCTGTTGTCTCTGACACACATTACAGATACTTTTCCTCCTTCTGCCAAAGCACTGTGCTCTTGTTTGCTGACTGATGGCCAATTCTCTTCTTTAAGTTCAGAAACAAGAGTCGAAGCTTTTACACTGCTTTTCTCATTTTGCAATTTTTGTCTCCCCATCTCAGGCATTTTTTGCACCCCATACATCTGGTTAGACTGCATCAAAGATGGCTGGCCTTTAAAATTCTTCCAATCCATCTCCTTCAAGTCAGTTGGTGGCATTTTACTATTTATTTTATTTGAAATGCTAGGAAGCTGAAAATTGGGAATTTCCAGTGGTTGTATACTTTTAAAAGGTTTTAATGTTGGAATTATATATGCTGAATTATTTTTTTCTTTATTATCTCTTTCTGCAGTAGTTTCATTATCGCTACTGGAATAACCTTTATCTACTGTAGAACACACTTCTTTCACAAAATCACTTTTCTCATGTTCTATATGTGAAAACACCGAACTAGTACTACATAAAAATGGAATTTGCAAAAGCTGGTACTGTTTCCACTTTTTATCAGAGACAGACTTATGACTTAACAATTCCATCTGAAACAAGTCTCTGCTTAAGGGGGCAACTGAAGCATTTTGTTTGAGTTCATTACCACAATTTCTTTTATTATTGTGTTCTATATTGTTGTTGGGCTCTTGGGGTGGCTTTAGTAGCTGTACCTTTTCACATGTGCTAGCAGCGCTCCACACGCTGAGTGACTCCGTCTCAAGAGGCTGGCCGTGTTCATCCAACAAAATGCCATCTTCTACAGTATTTTGGTCCTCATTTTCAGGACTCCAATTTTTGGCGGCCAGTGTATTTTCTGACACTGTACATGGTAATCTTTCATTACCACAAGTCTGAAAGCGGAAAAACTCTCTCATACAAGTTTTTCTTGCTGTATCACAACTTTGCTTTTCTAATGCCCAGCTGTTTTGTCTTTCTGATAAATATAGCGGTTCATGTGGTGATGTCTGATATCTGTTCACACAGCGTATGCTTTGTTCTAGCTTCTGCTGCTCCTCTTTCTCTGTGCTTTTTTGATTACTTTCTATTTTCAGTCGCTTTGGATATAGGTAGCATTCAGCTTCATCTGACGATGCAGCCAAAAATCTCTCAGAACATGTACTTTCCATGCTCACAAAAATAAGCTCTATACTTGCTGAGACACTCCTGAAAGCTAAAGAAATATCAGAATATTACAGTATTAAAGAAGATTAAAAAAATTAAAGAAACAAAGAATATTAAAGTATTAAGCATAAACAATCATCTAATGATTTCCAAAATGTGCAGGACACAAAATCAGTAATTCTATGGTGTACACATGTTCCCACATTGACATTTGTTCTGTACACATTACAAGCCTGAGATAAAGGCAGGATCGCTGAACAATATTTAAAACCAAGACCAAGAATTTAAGGTAGAAGTTATTTCCTGAAGTTGCAGATGTATGCAAAATTAAAGTGGGTGCTAATTTCACTGTGTCAACAAGTTAAAGAGATTAATTGCCTTTTGCATGCATTTGTCACGCTGTATTTTTGCCAAAAAAAAAAGAATACTGAGAACAAATATCAAGAAAATAACGCCCACTGATGAACTCTTCTGAACATGGGGAGTGGACCCTTTAAAATTGTTAAAAGCTGAAAAAAGTTGCCAGCCTTGTCTTCGCTGTATGATAGTAATGTGGAGCAGTGGGCAAGTTTACCAGAAGTCCTCAGGTATGACAAAAATGTCAGATTGTATCCTCATACGGTGTCACGGGCACAAGCGCAGACTGCTAAACGTGCCAGTGCTCTTCAAGTTAAATGCACCCAGACGGCTTCACTTAGGAAGCGATCTACCTGGTGTGTGGAACACAACTTGAACAAAATGAAGTTTCATATACTGATTGAGGCAATGTGCTGTATTTGTAACAGACCGGTTCACCCATATCTTTGAACAATTGTCATTGTGCACAGTCCACCCCAGAGAGCCAACAGGAAGATGTTTAAAATGTTACTTGAAGTATATAATCAACAGAATTTATTTTTATTTTTTTTTATCCAGGAGTGCATGATTCAAGAAACAAGTAGCATTCCTGATTTGACAGGTTTGTTTCTTTAACGGCACGGGAAAACCCATTTTGGCAAGTTAACACTTCGGTGATTGCGGGGTATACGTGTGAAACGCTGAGAGAGAATGAATCCTCAAGCTTGTGGGGCTTTTTGCCTCCCCGAGCACGGCTTCCCTCTCCCCTCCCCGAGGGGGCTCCCCCCTTGCTGCAGGCGACAGGTCCCCTCCGTCCTGTCCCTGAGGAGGCTTCCCTCTCCGGTAGACAGCCACCCTCCTCCCTCCTCTGCCAATCAAGTTTTACCGTGAGGAAAGCCGTCTTTACCTCCTGGCTTGCATAACCTCTCGAAAGCTTTTATTTAAAAAAAAAAAAAACCAAAAGTCTTGCCTAATGATGGCTTTCCCCCGCCCTGCAGCAGGGTGGCTTCTCTCTCGGAGCCCGGATCCCGCCCTGAGGCGCTTCCCCTCGGTGCCGCCCTGAGGAGCCAGGGAACGCCCCTCAGCCAACTTGCCCGCCCCGCCACAGCCGCCCTCCTCGGGGGGCTGCTTCCTCCCAGGGCTCCGACCGCCCGGCTCCCCGGCTGCCCGGGACGCAAGTCCGCTCCAGCCCGACACCTGCACAAGCGGAGCACGACGCTGCCGGTGACCCGACGGGGCGACGCCGCCGCCGCCTCAGGCGCCCCAAGGCGGGAAGAGCCCGGCGAAGCGGGAAGAGCCCGGCGAGGCGGGAAGGATCCCTCCGCCCCGGTCGCGGCACCGCGCGAGTGAGGTGTGGTGGGGCGTCACGGCCGTCGTGTCCCTCCGCCCGAAAGCAAAGAGGCCGGTGGCTTCTCCTCGCCGCCGCGCTCCCGGCGGGAAAGGCGAGGGGGGATTTATAGGCCAGAGGCCGCGTGGCTGCCGAGCCGCTGTAGGAATTGCAGTGCGGTTGGAAAATCCTTTCTGTGGTGCCTGAGCAATGAGCGTCACCAACTAGAGCCAAGCAATTCTTTCTACAAGCTGGGTATATTTTTCTAAATTGCCTGAATCCAGAAGTATGAGATCCTCCCATGTGCCAGTGCTCATGTCCACGGCCCTTTACCACAATCCTTAGCAGAACAGACACTGCTTCCCTTGTCTTTTTTTTTTTTTTTTTTTTTTCCCCACAGTAGCAAGCGTTGATTCAGCCAAGGACTTTATTCCCAAAATAACAAGTATTCAAACAGCTTTGCGCTTTTGAAATAGGTGTTTCCTCTTCACCCGCTGAAATTTCATTTCCAAAAGGTTATTATTATTTTTTTTTTTAAAGTTTGCGCTAAACCGGCATGTTGCTTTAATACCGCTAAGGATGGGTGGTAAAAATAGAAACATCCTTAGGGCCTGTTGCTGCAAATATGTATTTTTTTTAAGGTTCATCGTCCATACTACAGTGAACAAACCCACTGAAGCCTAACAGATCTGTTGTTCCTGGCAGTAAATGTTACATGCAGAAATGGTATAGAACTGAGCCTTAAAATACCTTTCTCTTCAATATTTCTGCTTTTGTAAATACATCTGGCTAACAGCTGCTTTCTAATGCTTAAGAAATATTAGTAATTGAATCAATCTTTAATTAACAAGATATGGTTCCTGGCTTTTTAAGCAACGGTCTGACTGAAATCAATTAGATTACATTCGCATTTTAAAACATTTAAAATACCATATGGAATGGAGGTCATTATAGAAAACTAGAAAGAGGGTTTTAAGGCATGTAAGAGAGATTCACCACGGTGCTTAACGTTTGCTACTCCTCTGCATTGGAAAAGCAGCTAGGAAGCGTTCCCGGGAAACAAATTACTGTATTTTTCTGAAGTGGAAGCGCTGTAGTGTTCACAACTATTTCTAACGTCTTCTGAATAAAATATTCCTCCACTTTCCTGTCAGTGTGAATTCCCTTAGTACGCATGGTAGCTTGCAAGTAAATAGGAGTCAGCTTAGAATTACTCATATCTTTCAACAGTGAAACCAACCAGAATGACATGAAAAACAAAGGAAACTGCTTTTTCTCGCATTTACACGGCCATAAATTAAGATTGTTTATTAAAGCCCATCCAGTTGTTTCACACCTATGGCTTACTTTGTTGTGTATAACTTAAATAACTCACCTAAGCTGACAGGCTTCCGCTGAAGCATGTCCTGCACGCGCTGCACTTTTCAATTTGCAACTCCTGAAAAAAAAATTATTCATACTACTTGTTTACTGATATTACAAATTGGATATAGCGTATTTCTGCTAATGGAGTGGAAAAAAGACATAATTGCTTTCCCCGCTACTCGGTTCAATACTATTTTAATAGGATGTAAACACCACGTTTTTGTCATAGAATTATGATAATTTCAAACTTTCTGTCAATTCCTTATATCTCCATCACAAATATCAGGTATATAACTATCATTATACTATGTTTGCAAGTTGACAAAGTGGGTTGTATACCAGCTTCTTGATGAATTCAGCAAAGAAGTTTCGGGTTCTGATGCAGCAGCCAAATCTCCAAAATATTCCTTCAAACTTGTATTTAAAACGCTTACAAAAGGTTTTGTAACTCTCACTCTCTTTTTGGTGTGTGTGTGTCCCCCCACTTTTTTTCCTGAAAACTAGAAAAGAAAATAAGTATTGCAAAATATTAAAAGAAATGTCAGGAATAAATATTATGAAATTAAGTTAAATATCAACAGAGACAGCACCAAAAATAATTATGCTTCTCTACGTGATCAGTAAGACACTAAAAATTGACAATCTTGATTTGTCAAGTGAAGCAGTACAATTTGGCTCAAGTCCTTTATCTCAATTTAGCTGTGCTAGCGGAACAATTGCAGCCTTGTCCTTACAATTTGTTGTAAGTAAACTGCCTTTTTAGAACCTGAAATTTCAAGACTGAAGGACCGTTGTAATCCATCACGTCTATCATGAACTGTGATGCCAAAAATTTCCACTCTGAAAGTAGCTCACCTTGTAACACTGGTGCATCAAAGGTCATAATTAAGATTCCAAAGAGAATTTATTGCTTTACTAGGAAAAGGTTAATTTTTATATTTGTCTTATGAACAGGATATTGGTCATTAACATTCTTAAAACTGTATTTTACGAATTACCTTTTTTGTCAACTTGCTGTCACATGTCACACGATCACTTCATCATTAAAAGTATTCATTAAAAAGTTGGTGTGTGAAAATACTTTCTACACTTTCTATCACAATTGCTGTATCTGCAGCCCTAACTCACATACTTCTTATCTGTTACCTTTTTATTTTGAAATAGCTTAAATAAAAACTGCAGGCCTTCTCTCTGTTCCAGAGTAATCCACATTGTCCCCAATAAGTAATACTGTTAAACTTGTTTAATGTTCATTGGTATCATAAAGATAGAACCTCAACTTTACCCACTGTCCTTCAACTCGTAAGGAAGCTGATGGCTCTCTATGCACTGCATGTGTTAATGCAGCTTTGGGACTAGACTTGTTTAATGTCTTTATTGATGATCTGGACAAGGGGATTGAGTGCACCCTCAGTAAGTTTGCAGACAACACCAAATGAAGCGGGAGTGTTGATCTGCTTGAGGGTAGGAAGGCTCTGCAGAGAGATCTGGACAGGCTGGATCGATGGGCTGAAGCCAATGGCAGGAGGTTCAGCAGGTCCAAGTGCCGGGTCCTGCACTTGGGTCACAACAACCCCAGGCAGCGCCACAGGCTTGGGGAGGAGTGGCTGGAAAGCTGCCTGGCAGAAAAGGACCTGGGGGTCCTGGTGGACAGTTGGCTGAACATGAGCCAGCAGTGTGCCCAGGTGGCCAAGATGGCCAATGGCATCTTGGCCTGTATCAGGAATAGTGTGGCCAGCAGGAGCAGGGAAGTGATTATGCCCCTGTACTCAGCACTGGTGAGGCTGCAGCTGGAGTACTGTGTTCAGTTTTGGGCACCACAGTGTAGGAGGGACATTGAGGTGCTGGAGCATGTCCAGAGAAGGGCAACGAAGCTGGTGAGGGGTCTAGAGAACAAGTCTTATGAGGAGCAGCTGAGGGAACCAGGGTTGTTTAACCTGGAGAAAAGGAGACTAAAGGGGAGACCTTATCGCTCTCTACAGCTACCTGAAAGGAGGGTGTAGCGAGGTGGGGGTCAGTCTCTTCTCCTGAGTAACAAGTGATAGGACAAGAGGAAATGGCCTTAAGTTACACCAGGGGAAGTTTAGATCGGATACTAGGAAAAACTTCTTCATGGAAAGGGTTGTCAAACATTGGAACAGGCTGCCCAGGGAGGTTGTGGAATCGCCATCCCTGGAGGTATTTAAAAGCTGGATAGACGTGGTGCTGAGGGACATGGCTCGGGGTGGTTTTGGCAGTGTTAGGTTTATGGTTGGACTTGATGATCTCAAAGGTCTCTTCCAACCTGTGATTCTGTGATTCTTTGAATTCCGTGTTTGCAGCAGAGTGTCCATCCTGACTAACAAAGCAAAAGCATCACGTAGGAGTACGCTATGTTACTGTCCGCTTCCATGCGTATGCAAGCAACGGTTCTAGACCAACTCAGCGACATGTTAGTCCTTCAAAACTGGACCTGGAATAAAACTGTCCTGAAAATCACAGACACTGAAAAGTTATTTAGTAAATGTTTACTAAATACTTAGCAGCATCTCTTGAGCTACTATTATTTTTACATGTCCTCCCATTTCTGCAGTCCATATTTTGTGTTCCTTTTTGTTTCTGCTGTTATAAATGGCAACAGCTCTTTCATGACCAACACAAAATAGCCCTCATAAAAGGAGGCTGTTCCAAAAACCGAATTGTTTCCTCTTGTAGTCTCATGCAGAGTTAAACTGAAAGAAAAACACTGCTGTAAAACAAGGGAATCGAGGTGTGTGGAGATTCACAGGGAGAGATCCAGAAGGCATTGTATCTAAAGGGAAGACCAATAGGGAAGCGTGGGACAAAGGCCCCCTCTCTAACCCTTGGAGAAGTGAGTGTATCCGATACAGACCATCTTCTCCCCACACTGGTCTGTCACTGCTGCTTGACTGCCACAACCACCATCCTCAATTCTTTGAAGATCCTTTGGAGCTCTGATTTCCGCTGATAAAAGACTCTCCGTGGCTTTCAAAGGGAGTTCTTCGACATCTTGAGAGTTATGAAAAGAACAAGCTTAAGAGGCATTTAAGAACTTAAGCCAGCCCTATTTAACAGTAGGGTGAATCATACCCATCTACGACCCCTTCATTTTGTCCGCTGCAGTGAAGTCACTGCTTGACTGCCTCATGTCCTACGCATTTGACAGCTGTCACTTTGAATAAAAACTACTGTTTATTGGACTTGATATTTTGGACACAATCTCTTCCTATCACCTGATACTCTGTTTGATCATCCCGCTCCATTGCTTTGACCGTATCATTCTTTATTATATTAACTCCCTGTACAATCCCAAAGATAGTCTCATTTTCCAGCTGAAATGCCTTGTTTGCAGCTTAATTCCAAAACAGAAGTAGCAAAAAAAGGTATTTTGTATACAGAGCACTAAACACAGAGATACAAAGGAGCTTCATCCAATTTTATCTGCCACTATCCATCTTCTTTATAAAGGGCAGTGAAAATAGTTCTGCCTGCCAGACAGTTCAAAACCTCCTTGTTGGAAGTCTGCAGTGCTGCTGAATTCAGGTCACACACATCCAAAGGCACTGGGAATGCAGTGTTCTTCTTTTCATGCTAGCAGGGCAATTAACTCATTCCATATGATCCCTAAGACTGGTTTACTTTTGCTCAGGATTCAGTGTAGAACATCCAGGCTTGTTCATAGAGCCGTAGAAAAATTTAGGTTGGAAGGGACCTCTGGAGATCCTCCGGACCACTCTGCTCAGAGCAGAGCCAACTTTCAAGTTGCATCTAACTTCAGTCCTTGATCAGGCTGCTCCGGGCTTTCCCAGTCAAGCTCTGAATATCTCTAAGGTTGGAGATTCCCTGGTGCCGCCAGGGTGCTTGCTACGAAAAACTACTTATAACACTAATCTTTAAGCAGCCCATCTTCCCTTTTGCAGTGTTGCTGTCTTCTTTTAGTCTCCGTGTTTACCAGGTACAGACTAACTAAACCATGTGTAATACAGGAGTAACACGCGTTGCGATTCCCTTAGTCTTACAGTAGTATCTATTTCTGATAAAAAGCCAGCTAAGAATAACAGATTACATTTAAATAAACAACTCTTTAATGTTGACTTCTTCTTTAAACACATCAGGAAGATACAAATATCTACACTTCCTGCTTTCCTCTTGAATTCTGTTTACAGCTAAGAAGTTATGTTTGAGAGCCACGTAGTAAATCTAAGTGCTAGCCACATCTGCTCATCAGCAGTTTATGCTGTCCTTGGAAATAAGCCGGGTTAACAGCGAACACAGCACCCCTTCTGCCATTACTAACTGGTAGAAGTCGCAGGGCTTAGCTGCTCAGGCAGCTTCTCAGACAAGCGGAGCCATTGAAGAGGTGACAAAGTATTGCAGAAACTCTCAGGGCATACAGTTTATGTCGGGAAGTCCACGGTGTAAAAGCTGAGTGTGACCTGCACCCACATAACATTCGGCCAAAGCATATAATCAGTGCAAAATATCCGTGGGACAACTGAGAGCTTTCACGAGATAGTTTTCCCTATATTGAGTGCACCTCAGTTCCTGTATAAGCAAAAAGACGACTAAAATAGGCATGTTACTATCTTACAGCAACAAAAGCAGTGCAGTTTACTGATTCCGGTTCCTGAACCAGAGATATTTGGCAAAGTGCATGATGTGTCATTTCATGATAGTTTGGGGACGTATCAGAGGCAGGAGAATAATAAAGTCTCCTAGTTCTCCTGTCAGAGCAATTCTGAAGTCTTGTTCAGCCACTTCCTATCTAGCTTCTCAAAATTATCTGTATTATAATGCCTTTTTCACTGGCAAGAACAGATGAAAATTAAGTGTGCAAGATGAAAGTGCCTTTGAAGCAGAAAATCAAAAACTGAAGTGCACTTTTGAGCAGTGTGTATTTAGTATCTACCTATGGCCATCAAACTTCATACAAAAAACACAAAACCTGATGGGCTTGACAAAGCCTTTATTTGTTCTCTTTTTATTTCTGCAAAACCTGTGCTGGGAACTATGTTGTTTGACATACGTATAAATTACCCGGAAAACTACGTAATACAGATCACAGTTATTGCAGGTACTCAAAGTCACAGTTGATTGTGAAGAATATGAGAATCATCCTGCAATTCTAAATGACTGCATAATAAAACTAGACATAAATTTCATTATTGATAAATGAGAGCTAATATATAGAAGAAAAATAACCCTAACTGTACGTGTACATTTAGTTTATATTTACTACCTACTACTACTCCAAAAAAAAAAGATATGGGGGAATCTGCAGAAAATCTCTGAAAACAGTAATTCAGTATTCACCAGCAGTGAAAAAAAGGAGAAAAAGTAAGAAATTATTGGGGAAAACACTACCAATATTATATTTCTATAATCCATAGTATATCCAAATATTAAATAGTGAGTGGTACTCTGCTCATCCCACCTGAAAAAAAAGATATGATAGAACTGGAAAATATAGACAAAGCAACAGGGATGATCAATGTGAAATAACTTTCATATGAGAAAAAAACCCAAATGTACTGCAACTTTTAACTGAAGAAAGGGGATGATTAATGGGGAACAAGATATGATTCTATAAAGTCACTGGAAGTATAAAACAGGGGAAAAGGAAAGGACTATTCATAGAAACTTAAGAGTGGCCACATTCTTAAGAATTCACCATTCTATGATTCTGTGATATTGGATCATACTGAGGTCAGTCCAGCCCAGTCCATCCTGGTTGCTGACAGCAACCAAAAGCTCTGGTATGTTGTAAAGAGAACAAGAACGGGATAAAACATGTGCATCTCCTAAGAAGTTACAGTCTGAAACCATTTCTTGTTTGGTCACTGCCTACGCATTCAGGATTTCCATGGGTTTCTTTTCTGTATTCAATAGATTTCTTTCCGGTTTCCCTTTAATGCCATATAAACTTTTAGCACCCACAGAATTTGGGAACAAAGCATTTCACAGCGTAACCTCAATAATTTTAAGAACAATGTCTTTTTATTTATTTGGAACCAGCGTTCTGCTTTGATGTCTCCCTTCTTGTGTTGAAAGACACAGTAATCCCCATATACCCCTGCCATGATATTCATGTTTTTCAGACTTCTATCACATCCCAATTAGGCATGTATTTTTCCTGATCGAAGAAGAGTCTTATTTGGTTGATCCCACTACAGAAGCAATTCCATACCTTTGGCCATCCTTGGTGCCTTCTCAGCCTTTTTTAATTCCACCATATCGTCCTTAAAATGAGGGATTAGAAGCACATACACTGGTCACGTTGCAGGCACTTTACGTATTTATGCAGCAGCGTACTAATGTTCTTTGGTTTGTTTCTTTATTCTATTCTATTCTAATAATTTTTAACATTCAGCTTGGTTTTTGACCTGCTGCTGATCACTGACATTTTCATTGAACCATCTATCATAACTTGAAGAGCCGGCTCTTCTGCAGTAATGGTCATTTCAGAGCCCATCATTTTAAATGTGAAGCTAGGGCTATTTTTTTCCCCTCTGCAGCAGTTTACATTACTCCAAATTGAATTTCAACTGCCAGTTTATTGCCCCGTCTCACAAGGTCCTTCTACAGTTCTTCACATGTGGGTCTCACTTTTATTTATTTTTTTTCTACTCTAAATAAATCAATATCATCCATAAACTTTGTCACCTTGCTATGCATTCCTTTTTCCCCGATCATTTTGCATATGTCAAATAGGGTATGAGAAATTCCTTGCATGACAAGGACTGGGATGTATCATTAAAATTACTGTTCCAGAAGTTTAGCACAAACAAAATATAGTCCCTGTCATATATAACTAAATTCTGGGACTCGTGGTAGCATGTAGTGATGATGCTCAAAGGTATAAGAGGTTTCAAAACTAATTAAAATTAAATTCAAGAAAGAGACCTCCACAACCTATTAGGCACAATGCCTTGATTGCAAACTAAGATTCAGGACAGTGCAAAATGTTGATTGTCAGAAGCTAGAGGGTACTAAGGCAAGGATTATTTTCTATTTGCATCATTTCTTATGTACTTTCTTCAGGCATCAACTACTGGCCAGCATTGGAGACAACATACTGTGCCATCTATATACAGATCAGACATATACATCCGATCCAGTGTGGGCATTTTCATGATCTTTTATTAGATATGTATTTCAGATTGCTATTAATGTTTAAAAAAATGTGCTGTATTTTTACATTTTCAGGAAGACACTGTATTCTGAAATGTGCTGGTTATGAAGAGCAATCAGACCTACGTATTCATGAAATAACATACAACTGGCCTTACTAATTCAGTGCCCATTACCCAGGTTGAGTATCCATCCCTCTTTAAATCTGTTACAGGTTTTTGAATTAGTTCCTCCTTTCTTTTTTGATTATTCCTCTTTGAACTATTTCCAGAAAGTGTATCTGTCCAGTCATAAAAAAGAAGGTATGTTGCTCTTTCAACCCGCAGAACAGAATAACGGTATGTTTTGTTCCAGTGACAGAAGGTTTTGACTTTGAGAGCAATTGACTGGAATTTGAAGAGCGCATTACTCCATGGCCAATGTTTCAGAGGGTGCTTTCATTACACTTTAACACCCCATGAGTTCTTCAAAATTAAAACATCTGATTTGGACATCAGAAGCTGTTTGCTGTAATGGGATCACAATTGAAGACATCATATTTCTTAGCAAAATATCTACTGCCAATTATTCACCTATGAAGTCCATGACTCTAAAGCTCTCCTGCAGACGTGTTCCTCTGTTCCTATATTCAGCAATGATAAATAAATATTTCCTGAATTCTTCAATTTAGTGTGATTACGATATATTTGCCAATCATGAAGCAACGTTTCAAAACCAATAAATCAAACACATTGCTTACAGACAGTGTAAGGGAATCAGAACACTGTAACTGATAGATACGTTATTTTTTCGTCTTTGTAATCCTCCAGCATCCTGATCTAATAAATAGTATTATTTGTGTGCATTAAATGTGGGCATAAACCCCACTTGTTTAGTCAGGCGTCAAAATGCGGTTGCCAGGGGTTCACTTTTAGCAGGCTGTCAGAGTTCTTGGGGAGTAGCTGAAGTTTGCCATCGAGCATGTGGGCAATCTCTGTGTTGTCTTAGTTTTGTAAAGTCTTCAGATGTTGTGGCTGTTAACGTAAATAATGTGGGTGGAAGCTGATTCCTGGTTTTCCAAAAATTGGAAAAGATGGAGATTCTGAACTACAAAAAGTACTGTTCTCCTAGGTCTCAGTTGTCATCCCAAAATATAATTTACTGTCATCATACCAACCTGAAAGCATTTTTATAAGATATGGATCACATCTGTATGAGCCTTGTATTTTGGAAACTGATATTCTTATGTTTCTTGGGTTCTAGGTTGAAAAACATCTAACAAAGGGTCACATCTAGGACATCTAGATAAGGTACATTAGTACATCACAACATCTAGCAATGTGCTGATTTAATACACTCGAAATAGTTTGTATAACTGGGCATTTTAAAACTGTCTTTTCATACATTTAGTATGGAACCATAGGAGTCGATTATGGCTTGTGAATAAATTATCTGCTATATTTAAAATCATGACTAAGAGATGAGTGATGTAAACAACGTTGACAAAGCTGAAACTCACTTAATCACAAAAGCAGTAACACTGTCGCTTGTATTTGAGGAAACGGTAGGGTATGATGAAATGCTCTAAATGGTTGATATTCAAAATGCAAATATTTTCCCCAGTGGAAGCACAACTCAGAATTATCTGTTGAATTTGGAATATTCAATAATAACACTTAGACATCTTGTGCAGTATTTGTAAGGTGAAATGAAGTGAACCTAAAATGTTTTATCCAAGTTAATTTTAAACATAACAGAGGGCACTCTCCTCTTAGTGTCTTTTTAACTTATCTTAGTCTGAATGACATTCTCTAATAATAACAACATACATAAAATACTGTAGATGAAGGTGCATATTTTAATTTGTTAGCATGTAAGACTGCAAAGAATAGGAAAAATTAATAACATGATACGTTAAAGCACGGGAGTGATGATGAAAACTGTTATGTGACCAGTAACATGAGCAATCCTGTACCTGTTAAAAATAAGTACAAAATAAATAAAATCAATTAAATAAATAAATAAAGCTATTTTTTATTTTTAGGAAGGGAACAGTGTAGAATAATTAGTTAGTCACTGATTCTACAACATAAAGCCAATATAGAATTATTTCTTTTTATTTCTTTAAAGCTTCAACAGTCAGATAATAGGTTATTGTAATAGCAATCATGGTCTTTTTCTCATTCTCATGAAAAAAAATAGCAGCCCTTTATTCAGGAAGTTTCATGTATAAGATGCTTTTTGACATATAGCGTGAAGTCATAGTGTAGCTACGGTGTTAATTTATGCACAAGTCTGTATTTACAAAAATCTTCCTCTCCACAAACAGAAAAACACTCAAAGGTGGCAAACACAGGGATAAAATGTCCATTCATTGGCACTCCTGTCATTCTGCCCATCCTGTCGAGTGGGGATGGGGGGTTATTTTCCTGTGATCCCGGGCTTTTCTGACACTGCTGTAAATTGTCCTCAGCAAGCCCCAGGAATGAGGCGCAGCGTACAGGTAGGTAGGCTATTCCCCTCCACTACTTCACAGCATGTAGTGATTTGATGTAGCTTAAGGTCAACATTATAAATGAGACATCCTAGCAACTGGTAAATGGTTTCCACACTGACTGCTTGCTAAAACAACTGCTAGACTATGCTGATTTAATAAGCAGTTTGCTTTTAAATTCAGCAAATATTCCTTCTAATCTATTTTCATATATTCAGGTGTTCCTAGCTTGAAAGAGATACGGAATTTCAGTAATACTCATGGTATGAATAGAGATCGTTTAATAATTTTGAGCAAAATCTCCCTTTTAAATGTTTTTCACAGCCTTAGGGAAAAAAAAAAAAGGAAATTATGAGTGCAGGGAAAAGAAATTGAACAAGTTCTATTTGGTCCATAAATCCAGGAGGAATTTAACATTCTTTTTTCAAGAATATGAATCAGAAATTTGTGTTCAATGAAAGCCTTAGGGGGAAAAAATTCTTTAAGAACATGGAGCTTTTTCTTGAGGTTCATGCTGAACGGCTGCAAAATTAGATAGCTTCCTGCTTGGCCCAATCTTAAACATGGTCAACTATCAACATATGACATGAGAAAGACTGCAGGCAGTTCTGTATTATAAAGTATCTTGTAAACTGATCAGCATCGTTCTCACATAAAACATATACCAATTATACACATATAGTTTTAATACTTGTGTAAAATTATATATATAATTGCATATAATATTTATGTGCATTTATACAATTTTATATAAAATGAATTCATATGTGTAGACACAGGTGTATATTAAAAATGACAGACAGGTCTTTACAAAACCCCTACACTCAACCTGTATTTCAACTATGGATTGAAATTTAGAATAGACTCAAGGTGAGGAAAGAAAGCTGATTAAACAACTACGAAATAGCTCAGATGTCCTAGTAAACATCAAGAAATTGGTAAAAGAGACCTTTCTGTAGAAAGGCTAAAATAAAATCGAACTACTGAGCTGCCTAAAAAACAACTAAGAGGCAGGTAAGAAACAGCCTAATAATTTTATGACCGAAATGTTGTACAGAAGACAATAAATCATTTAATGCGTGAGATTGGGCAGTAAATAATGTAGATTTAACATTGTGTGTGTGTGTGGTTGCATATACACACACAAATTACGTATATATACTAACTCACATTTATACAACTCTGATAAGACTATTAGACAAATTGGTCAAGAGAAGCAACCGAATCTCAGTTACACTATTGTGCAAAATGAAATTAAATAGGACAAAACACTTATTAGTGTATCTTTAGTTTGAAATGGCATCAGAGTGAGAGATCATTAATTACTATCTGTTTTGCAAAGACAAGGAATCTAGAACACACTCCAACTTTAAAGCCTGAACCACTGCTTCCTTCGGATATTGTGCCTAAAAGGAATCCTCCTGGCAATAAACAAGTGAGCTCCAAAGCCTGGGCTCTTTTGCTGTGTGGCTAATTATCACCACTTTAAATTATTATCATCATTTAAAAGTTAAATGTCCAGTGTGGGAGACTCTTACCTAGATGGTGATTCATCTAAGTCTCTAAGATGGAAAAGATGTGTTGCTATGTGGTAGTGGTGGTATCTCACCCAGTTACAGAGAGACTGTAAAATGCTTTGCAGCAACGGCAATTTCTTTAGAATAAAGATTAAATTGGGTACAATTATTTCCACCTAGAATGCTGAAAGATCACCATGCTGTAGTCCAAGAGGTAAATCTACAATTGACCTATTACCCATTTCTTACCAGACTTATCTAAAGATAAGATTAAAACCAGAGTACTGATTAACAGATTATTAGACTCAAATGATGGCACATGGACTCGATCTCCCTATGTTTTCTAAAATACATTATGTCTGCAGAAGAGGAAATATAATCTAAATTAATGCAAATTCAGCAGTGAAGCAACAGGGCTAGTGGTGTAGATCCCACAGATTTGAGCACCAGGACTGCCATTTTTACAATTAGCAATATTTCTTATCAGTCTGAAAAGCAGAGGGTACTTTTCATGTAACCTAATTTAGGACATCTGCATCTGAGCTAAGCGCTCAGGGTTCCCTTTTAGATGGTGGGGAAAAAGTAGGCACTTCTGGGCTGACATTGAATCTCAAGTATTTTAGATGTTTAGGAAGAGATAAACCATTAAAAATGCTTATTTGTTTCAACTGACTATACTGGCAACACAGCATGGCTAACTCAAATGTAGAGGGCTACTCTGATGTCTAATTTGGTTAAGCGGATCTTAGCCCACACGTTTGCAATTAGATGTTAATCACCTGAGAAACTGTTTGTAAAACAATTGCTTCAGAAAAGGCTGGAGATAAAATGGCATAACTAAAGGTTGTTTAATGAGCTGCATTGCAGAATGTTGGGAACCCTAAACAATTTTGGTACAGGAAGCAGTTGGACCAGTGGACTCAGGGATGCAGTAGCACGACTGTCCTATTGCTGGAACCGAAGTGAGCTCCTACAGGCTTAGGTGTCTCTATCTTGAATAGCATTATAAAGCACAGACACGTCTTTTGACCAACACTGTTCTTTCATTGACTGTTAACTAATAGTTAAGCTGTCACTTTTCCACCATGCAGGCTCAGCGGGGTCACGGGGGGAAACATTATCTTCACTGAGACTGATGCTCGCAACAGACATTTAGGCTGAGCCGTCTGGGCTTCCTCTCAAGCTTCTAGACTGTGCCTGCCTGCAGAGTTGCGCTACTCGGAAACGAAGGAGCAGAACATGCTCTGCATTTATTAGCGGGCACCTCTTCAGAGCAAAAAGAATGAGGAACAGCCTCCCTCCTCCGTCTTGTCCACAACTAGTGAAGAGCACAAGAATTGCATGTTTTAATCAGCCTCTGGAAAGCTCATCGTTAAGGTACTGAAGAAATGTGAAAAAGGATCTATCTTACCTATATACACCAGATATCCGCATACATATCCTAGTATATGAAGATGATCAGAGGGTTAGAGCACCTCTGCTATGGGGACAGGCTGAGAGTTGGGGTTGTTCAGCCTGGAGAAGAGAAGGCTCCAGGGAGACCTTATAGCAGCCTTCCAGTGTCTGAAAGGGGCCTTTCAGAAATCTGGTGAGGGACTCCTTTTTCAGAGGGGAGTGACAGGACAAGGGGTAATGGTTTTAAACTGGAAGAGGGTAGGTGTAGATTAGCTATCAGGAAGAAAGTCTCTACTATGAGGGTGGTGAGACACTGTCACAGGTTGCCCAGGGAAGCTGTGGATGCCCCATCCCTGGAAGCGTTGGAGGCCAGGCTGGGTGGGGCTTTAAGCAACCTGGTCTAGTGGGAGGTGTCCTTGCCCATGGCAGAGGGTTGGAACTAGACAAGCTTTAAGGTCCCTCCCAACCCAAACCAGTCTATGATTCTTTATCTGCACAGGGTATGATAAATCTTTGTCTAACAATGTATGCCAAAGTGCAGTACAATAAACAGTTCATAGACCTACTCAGTTCTTGTTTAGTTATTTGAAAATTACTTATGTCACAAATTTTTAACTGGGAAGATATTAGCTCTTTTGACTTAGAACAGCCTGCAGAGTAAACCATTCTCGTTATAAAATTCTTTTTAAAATCATTATCCAAGGCAATGGATGACAGGAGTATTATAGAGACATTTTTTAGCTACTCATCTAACACTTTGGATCTGGAGAGACAAATTACCACTCAGAAACTCAGGACTGTTGGGTCTAATAACATTACATGAAGTCAAATATACTCAGAATTTCCCTAGACCTTGTTAAACCTGATGAAAAGATGTTATAAATAACGGTAAGTTAAAATATCTAGTCTGAGGCCTCTATTAGTTTCTGGGTTTATTAAAACTCATCCAGCTCAATATTGCTTTCATTTCTTTGCTGTTCATGCTGTGCTACAGTGTTATATTACAATACACTATCCGGTTAGCAGCAGCCTGCAGTCATATAATAATGAGCTAGGGGCAATCTTTTTTTCTTCTTTTTCTTTTTTTTTTTTTCCCCGCAGTGAGTTGATTTTAAATTAATTTCAACTTACTCCATGATTTTTGGTTCACCTCCCAAATTACAAACACTGATGGACTGATGGCCTCATTATTGAACGAAACAGCACCTGGGAATGATTTAAAGTACACGGACCAGTAATCTAGCCATCACGGAGAAAATATTTATGGGTAAAAAAATCACGATCCGGAAAGAATACGAAAAGCGGAGGAAGATTAATTATACAGTGTACAGTACAGTATAATATGAAATAAACTACCAAATTGTTAAAAATAATTAAAAACCCATGTTAAAGATAAAAAAAAAAAGATTTTATGCACATAGCAAACATTTATTATTGCTATATTATGCCTGATCTGGGTAAACTAACAAGTGTATGGAATAATGCATGAATATTTTTCACTAATCTCCAGATACATAGATATCTCAGGCAACCACAGGACAATAAAAATAGTTAGAAAAGTTGATAATGCTTATTTGAGACAACAGTTTCGCAAAGTATGTGCTGCATTTGTTGGAAGTGTTCTGGCTTCAAGTCTGCATTGCTACTGAATCATTTATTGATGGCAGCCACACCAGCCTGCTCCCCTTTGCCTTAGGTTACTTTTCTATCGCAAGAGCAAGTAAAAATATTAAAATTCTCTTTCTCTTCAATAAGATAATAAGCCACATTGGAACTTTAAAATATACTATGTACACAACCGCCCTTTCTTATTTTTTGGTACAACCCTCCTCTAGGAGCCGCCAGCCATTCTGGGGAGCCCTGCGCCCCAGGGGACAGGCAGGCAGCACGGTGGATTCCAGGGATGAAGGAGTAAACAGTGATCAGCAGGACAGTCAGGCAGCGACCTGAGAGGGAAGACGGGATGGACGAAAATTTAACAATAAGAGCTGACCGTGGGGCGTCAGTAGGGAGCGGACGTTATTGGGGAAGGCTCAGGGAAGCAGAAACACTTTATAATAGTATCTGATGTTGGGCTAAACCCACGAGGATGGTTCTCACAGGTGAAGGGTTTTCAAGTTCTTAGAGTTTTAGGAGGCAGGTTCTGAGAACACCACCCCTCTTCATCCTCCCCTCTTCATCCTCCCCCAACAAATACAATAATACATCAGCACGTGCATACCTCACGTGCTCCCTGCAGCCTGACTTTGGGTGAAGGCTCTCAAATTCTACAGAGAGAAGAACGAAAATCAGTACAGTCATCTCAGTATTTTTCATTTTGAACCATTCTTCTATTATGTATTTTTATAAATGTTTATAAAATTGTATTTTGAAAGTAACTTCAAATTTATATGCCGATGTTGCACAGGTTGCTTTCAGTGTGGCAATACATTTTTCACCACTGAATGTGAAATACAGTGGGGCTCCCTATTAATGCTGTGGGTGAATATTTTTACAAATAAATACATCGATTTACAAAGAAAGCATCGTTAACTGTGGAACTCATTGCAACAGGAAGTTACAGAAACCATAGATACCAATTACGTAATAATGACAAATTCATGACTAAGAGGCTCATCGATGCCTGTTAAGTGTCCCGATCCAAACGTAAACTCCAGCTCTGCGTGTTCCTAACCTTGAAACTACTAGAAAGGGAGGTGGTGTCATGAAAGAAACACTGCGTAACAGCCTTGCTTTTGATAAGCTTTTCGTAAACCAACATCTCTGATACCAGGTACCAGACTAGATGCTGTGCGATGTATTTTGGGGAGAGAAACAGCAGCATGATTTCGACAAATAGAGATGCTGGCAATTAGAAAGGTATGCGTAGAAGACTGGCACTTGTTTTAGGGGTTAATATATATAGAAAAGGATGACCTAGTATTACAGATGGAAAGATTTCATTGCAAATGAAATTATGAAATAATTTTTCAATGCTTTATTTAACATCTCTTTTCTCCGATGAGTACCTCTGTCTGTTGGGTTTGAACTTATTTGGTGCCCAGTAGCCTGCTTTGTGAGATATATCTCCACTCTCAGCGGTACATCCTGCTTTTGCGATTATGGTCCAGGAGCGCTGATTCACTGCTGTTTTCTCAAACTGAATTATATTAAAAAGTAGTACTTCTGAAATAAAGACTATTATGAGAAGTCATCGTGTCTCACAGTGCAGTTTAATTATGAAAAAGTAACTACCTAAATGTCCACCAAGATTCGAGTACATTTTGTCCACAAGCAAGTAAGCAGTCCTGCTGCAACTTTTACTCTCCATCTACCTTCCCCACCATATTTTTGTAGAAAGTACATTCATACCGCAGCATAGAAGTGTATTTTGTTTTATCTATAAACCTACGTAGCTGTGTGACAAACATTAATAACAAAAATAATGACAAAAATGCAAGCAAACTGAGTAAGATAACATGGTGTCTGTCCAAAAAAAGGCTAGGTAGCATCTTGTTTGTTTTGATGAGTGCTGGTAAAACAAAGTATTTCATTATCAATAAATCAGCTGACCTATCTGAAATTTGTGTCCTCTTCTGTTATAATTTATTTTTATTTCCTTTGTTATTTACTTTTATTGCCACAGCTGCGCTCCCATTTTTTACATGTCATCATGTAATATTTTAGCTAAGGACAATCACTTGTGAATCAAGTAAGCGAACAAAGACCTCTTGGAACATTTCAAGACTGCATGACCGTTTTGACTTCACAGGAATTATTTTGTATATGTAAGAGTTCTGCCTTGAGCGAAATGGCAGAGGAAAGCATGATGCTATGTTTAGGAGGACATTTGTAGAAAATGAAATGCTTCTAAGTTTTGTCATTCCTATCCTTCTAAACAACCATTATTTACTTGAAGCTTGTATTTCTCAGGTCCAGAATGTCAACCTTTTATTTCCACTTGAGCAAATGCCTCACTTAAGAAGAACAACTGGAACAGCTTCTGTGGGAAACAGCCTACTGGGGTAAAACCTGGGCTCATGCCATTAAGCTTTAGACACTTCATTCAGGTGCCTAAACTTAAACATATTCTTTCTTGACTCCTGGTAGTCAGGTTCATAGTCTGAATCACCCTGTCAGGGCTTCGTTTTATTTTCATTGGCAGCAGAGGCAATGCAAGGAAATAGGCAAGTAATTTAGCTATCAAATGTAGGTATGTGAAGTTAGGCACTGCGTGTACTCCCCAGCTGTGACTGTATTATACAACATCAGAGATGATGTTACATAAATGGTATTTTCTTTACATTTCATTCCACGAGCCTGAGGAATTGAAGGCTAATAAATAACCTCATTAATTAAAAGGCTGAATTATAAATTATTTGGTTTGACACATGCAAAAGTGATCTGCATACATAAAATCATTACATTTCATAAAGAAGAAAAATTTGATTTATCAACAGAGTAAGTACATTTTGTATTATCTATATTCTTAGGGGCATTATTTAAAAATGAATGAGAGATGAATGTGAAAGATAACACATACACATAAAAATGTCATTTTCATATAATTATATATAGCACATTAAAGAAGCAAGACGATCTACAGTCATTTTGAAACTGATAAGCTCGGTCACACGCACTGTTCGCCGTGGAGTATCAAGAATCTCACCCTTTTCCAACTGCAGCGTGTTGCAGTAGCTTCATTTAATCACAAAGCCTTGAAGCAGCTCCCTTCTGCCAATCCTCGCAGCCGCATTGCTGCTTTCAGTTCCCCACCAAACAGACAAGTGTATTTCAGCGTGCAGAAACTGCATGAAGGGAACACAGAAGGGAGAAATACCTCCTTCGACAGGCCTGGCAGATCATAAAGTATACAGCTATAGATGGAGATACAGACCCAGTTTCCTTCTCGTGATATTTATTCCGCTGTTGATTCTTGCGAAATACACACACAAATACATTCTTAGCGAGTATTGAGCATAAAAGTGAGAGGGGAAAACACAACCCCTCAAAAGGTATTCCGCAATTAAATTGGTGTCTGTAAAACAGGAGGTCATGCTAGAAAAAAAAAAAAAAAATCTCATTACCAGTAAGCCACCTGCTGAGAGAGTGACTCCTCTCAGAGACTACTGTGTCTTTTAATATTGAATTCTCTGCTCTGGAGCAAAGAAGGGAGAGAAAAAAAGAGAAGACGATCCTTGATTTCATTAGATTTTGACTTTCCCTCTGGAGATGCCTATCTATCTCCCTTGACAAGATCAGAGGCTTAGGGCATCACTTGGTTTCTTTCAAAGGCATAAGCAGAACATTTAGGATTCAAAGCCTAAAGGAGACCCATGTAATCATGGTGGACTGTAAAAGGAGTATGTACCTGCATCTCTGTACATTCATTCGTATGTTAAGAATACTGACATTTACACTGATCATTATGATGCACAAATAAAAAAATTATACACCAAATACAAACCTTTGGGTCAGATTCTGATGGTTTAAATTCCTGTATCTCCATTATGAGCAATCTGTTCTTTAGGTTCAAAAACCATTTAAAGCTGCTAAATGGCAACAGTTTAACTGGCAAAATCCAAAGAACCGAATAGCAAGGAAGTGAAAAATCCTACAATTATTTATACGATAAAAAAGTGCAGTGCCTCTAATTCTCCACAGTCTAAAATACAATATTGTCTTTTACATAGATTAAAAATTAATGTTAAGTTTCTGAAGATGCCAACGGTCTGAAATGGTAAACTTTTACACCCAGCTTACAGAAGCCTTCAGGTGTAGGACAGCACAGTGTAAGACCATAACAGCACAATTGCTGATAATGTCACTTATTTTTTTAATGACAACCCTGTGTATGGTTTAATAGGCAGCATTTATTAAATTGTTGATTTAAGGCAAAATGAAGCTTATTCATGGGTATTTTGGACTAAGCATTGTTACTGTGATGTAGTGCCTGAAAAAATAAGCCAAAGTTTTCTATAGTTTTATAGTTTTCTATAGTATATATTTTCTCAGAGTGCTTCTTTTTCTGAATGAGGACCGTGTTTCAAATGCATTTGAAAACACACAAAGTAACCTGATTTTATACAGAATTATCTAAATGTAGACCGGGAAAGTCATCCATGAAAACACACTACATAGTATCTTCTGCTTAATCTACACTTTTTGGTAGTAGATGGGAATTCTGCCACTGAAATAAATGAAAAAAAATTTGCCACATATGAAAATTTCAATTTGAATGTACACTAGCCAAAAAGTTTTAAAATTCAACCTATACTTTTTGCTTTTTGAAGGCAAGGAGATGCTCAGCACCTTTTCTGAAAAGCGTGCCCCTCAACAATACTGAAAGGCACGTCATCTCTAAGTTGCCAGTAGGCAACTCTAAGCTAGATTTCACCTAGATGACAGAATCACAGAATCATAGAGGATCTCTCTGGAGATCACCTGGCCCAACCTTACCCTGCCAGAGCAGGTCCACCTACAACACGTGGCACAGGATGGCGTCCAGGTGGGTTTGGAATGTCTCCAGAGTCAGAGACTCCACCACCTCTCTGGGCAGCCTGTGCCAGTGCTCTGCCGCCCTCAAAGGAAAGAAGTTCCTCCTCATGTTGAGATGGAACTTCCCAATGTTCAAGTTTGTGCCCATTGCCCCTTCTCCTGTCACTGGGCACCACTGAAAAAAGACTGGCCCCTCCTCCCGGCACCCTCCCTTTAAGTATTTGTAAACATTGATGAGATCCCCCCTCAGTGTGCTCCAGACTGAAAAGACCCAACTCCCTCAGCCTTTCCTCATGAGAAAGATGCTCCAGCCCCCTAACCATCTTCGTAGCCCTTCGCTGCACCCTCTCTAGCAGTTCCCTGTCCTTCTTAAACTGGGGAGCCCAGAACTGGACACAGGACTCCAGATGTGGCAGGGCAGAGCAGAGGGGGAGGACGACCTCCTTTGACCTGCTTGCCACACTCCTCTTGATGCCCCCCAGGATGCCATTGGCCTTCTTGGCCACAAGGGCACATTGCTGGCTCGTGGTCATCCTGTTGTCCACCAGGACTCCCAGGTCCCTCTCTGCAGAGCTGCTTTCCAGCAGGTCAGTCCCCAACTTGTACTGGCGCATGGGGTTATTCCTCTCCAGGTGTAGGACCCTACACTTGCCTTTGTTGAACTTCATTAGGTTTCTCTCTGCCCAACTCTCCAGCCTGTCCAGGTCACGCTGAATGGCAGCTCGGCCTTCTGGTGTGTCAGCCACCCCTCCCAGTTTCATGTCATCAGCAAACTGACAGAGATATTGTTACCTTGGTAGCTGTGAAAGAATGGAACAGCAGCAAAACCCAACTAAGACACCAGGTTATTACCTGTTCCCAAAGCTAACGCAGAGCTCTGCACTCTCATAGCTACGCTGCTGCCACCAGAAGAGTCACCAAGATGAGATGAAGTCACGCAGTAATGGCAGTATGGACACAATCGAAATAGGTCACACAGAATTAATGTTGCACCACGACGGTAAAAGACAAACTTATAAAGAACTAAACAAGAGACAGAAAATATGAGGGAACAATGTGGTTAAAACTTCCCAAGCAGATGCCACAGCACTCTAACTTTCATTATGCTAAAGATGATTATTAATGATCTGGCAGGACGAGCAGGCAATGAAGTAGCAAAATATGAAGATGACAGGAAATAATTTAAATTAATCAGAACAAATAAAAGAGGAATTTCAGAGATACTCAGTGAAGTGAATCACCTCCTAACTGTTTGCTTGTGCTAAGGCTTGAATCAACCTAAATTTTTAGCATTTTCAGGCTGCATTTTTGCACGTATAGAAAACGACAGTAGGATCTGAGGAAGACTCTGGGAAATTCCAAAACCACACGAAATCATAAAATTACTGTCTTGTGGCAAAAAAAAAAAAAAGTAAATCTGGGTGAAAAAATAGTGATTTTTGCTTATCACACAGATAACTAAAATTCAAATGTCTGTATTAACAAAGTGAAAATGCTGTATCTTCATGTGTATTTGTACGATACGTAACATACCACTTTGAGTTATAATTGAGTTCTTTGTACATTTCAACCATAAACTAAAAACTATTACCATCTATCATGTATTATACAATATTTATGCTCTTATTTTTTTCTGAAATAATGAATAGCAAGATAAAAATGGGCATGGCTTGATTTAGATACTCTTTTTTCTATATGTCATTATTTTGCCCTCCTTTCACCTCCTTCCTGTATCCATCTGCTTTCTCTAGTGTTACGCTCAGGACGTGCTAAATATGGTTAATTTATGTATTGTAAACAGCCAGTGACGGAACTTGCCATGCATGAAAGTAAACATTTCTGTACATCTTTCCCTGCAAAGGGCCGTACCAATTATGCTGTGCAACCTCCAGTGAAAGAGCCCCCGTCTCCACTCTTACCAGAACAGCAACTACCACGGCCCCTCTACTCCACTCTGGTGAGATCCCACCCGGAGTCCTGCGTCCAGCTCTGGAGCCCTCGGCACAGGAAAGACACAGACCTATTGGAGCGAGTCCAAAGGAGGACACCAAGATGATCAGAGGAATGGAACATCTCTCCTGTGAGGCCAGGCTGAGAGAGTTGGGGTTGTTCAGCCTGGAGAAGAGAAGGCTCCAGGGAGACCTTATGGCAGCCTTCCAGTACTTAAAGGGGACCTACAGGAAAGATGGGGACAAACTTTTCAGCAGGGCCTGTTGCAACAGGGCAAGGGGCGATGGCTTTAAACTAAAAGGGGGCAGAGTCAGACTAGATAGAAGGAAGACATTTTTTACCGTGAGGGTGGTGAGACACTGGCACAGGTTGCCCAGAGAGGTGGTAGGTGCCCCATCCCTGGGAACAATCCGGGTCAGGTTGGACGGGGCTCTGAGCAACCTCATCTAGTTGAAGGTGTCCCTGCTCAGTGCAGGGGGGTTGGACTAGCTGGCCTTTCAAGGTCCCTTCCAACCCAAGCTAGTCTATGATTCCATGAGTCTATGGCGGATTCTATGGTTCTACGATGACGACAGCGACAGCAGCCAGAGAAGGGTAACATCGGCTGGATTTTACATCAAAGGGCTGGACATCGTTATGCACGTTAAACCATCCAACATGAACTTCCATGCTATCCTACGGAGCTTGTGGAAACGCGCGGCCGCTGAAAGCGTGGCTCGCCACACACGACAGTGGCTCCGCACCTGCGCGACGGCTACAGGTGGCTCCACGTGGGATCATTTCAGTTGGAAAAGACCTTTACGATCATCTAGTCCAACCGCTGACCCTCCTCTACCAGGTCCGCCACGGAACCACGTCTCCCCGTGTGGGACACCGCTGCCACCCACCCCGGGGCGGCCGGAGCCCCCAGCGGGTGTCCCCGGCAAAGCCGCCCCTGGCGCAGCGCGCGGGGCAAAGCCACGGTCCCCGCACGACGGCGCCGGACGACGCCGGGCGCCGGGCCAGGCCGCGGGCCGCTCCCCGCCGCTCGCACTG